>OY992769.1:22071865-22230738 GCA_963921325.1 Logfia minima
CATTTGAACATTCGGGTTTAGGGCTTTTATTTGTTTTGCTAAATTAAATACCTAAATGATGTCGATTGTGCATAATAATTGTTGTTTCATGCTCTTGCAATACTAGTAAACCTTCGGACACGATCTAAACAGAAACCCCTAATTTTTCTTCATCTGGAAATTTCTGGGTTTCAAAGTGTTCATCATTGCGACACAAGCGTTGTGTCGCTTCGTTATGACGCTGGTCATATTGCGACACAAGCGTTGTGTCGCCGTCTTATGACGCTCATCATGTAGCGACACAATAATTGTGTCGCTGCCTTCTGACGCTGCAAATCTGCGACACAATCATTGTGTCGCTTGTTTATGTCGCTGTCCTTTTTGCGACACAAGTGTTATGTCGCTAATAAATCATTAAATTGATTAAATTGCAAAACTGCGACATAACTCGTTATGTCGCAGTCTATCCTGCGACACAAGGCTTGTGTCGCAAGACATTTTAAATTCAAAAATGTCAATGATAATTGTTGAGACTAATGGTTTTCAAGTTTCTTGTCTTATTTCAGATATGGCTCACGTTAACGCTTTGTTTTGGGAACCGAGACATAATGTCACGGCGTTCTTAGATGATGAAAAGGAATCGGCGGCTCCGTACCGTCCGATGATTGCTTTTCTCCGCCGATCCCGTATATATACTGCTATCACTGCTACAACACCCATATACAAGGATCAAGTCTCAGAGTTTTGGGTTAATGCTGCGGTCAATTCAGACCTTGGATATCCGCGGATCATTTCTCATGTCAACGAGCGAGAAATTATTATCTCTGAGCAACTCATTCGGGATTTCTTTCAGTTTCCAGACGATTCGGAGATGCCCGTGGCTTTCTCCCATGTGTTTATTGCCGGGGGCATGGGTCGGCTTGGATACCCGACTATCCCACGTGATCAATACCGCAAGGCCTATCTCACTAAGGTCTGGCGGTACTTGATGCACGTTATGATTGTTTGCCTGTCTGGTAGGAAGGCTGGTTATGATGGGATGAGTCTATCTACTGCATCCGCTATGCTGGCACTTGTATACAACAAACCCTATAACTTCTCGGGGTATATTTTTCGGATTATGGTAGATAATGCACAGGTTGGGGAGGGACAGTGGGCTTTGTACCCACGTTTTGTCCAATTATTGCTAAATCATCTACTCCCAGGGTTACCGGTGGCCCCACAACACCAATTTCGCCAAACACCGATGAATACCCGGATCTTCGTGGTGTCTGGTCAATATGCAAAAGGCGCACCGGTACCGCCTGATGTGCCATTATTTGGCCATATTGTGGACGAGGCCTATGTGCCTCCGGAGGGTGACGAGTTTGCTGATCCAGTGCCTATTCCTAGGCCACTGTCACCTCCACCACAGGCACCGACTCAACAACAACAACCACAACAACACTCTCACAACAACAACAACAACATCCCGATCCTCAATTTGAAGATATTATGCGGGATATTGATGAGATCTGTCCCTCTCCTCCCAGGTCAACGGGCAAAAGGCCACGTGAGGATGTCACTTACACTGTCTCAGACGACATTCCTACATCCAGTCGACCGCGCACTTCTTCAACTGCAGGGCCTTCGGAGGTTCAGACTCCCGTGCATCCTCATCCTGACATTATAAAGAAACTTCTAGATCGGATGGAGGAGATGCAAAAGACTGTGCACGATCAAGCAAATCTCATTCAGTCACAAGCCGCCCTAATTGACGCTCAGACTTGTAGAATCAATCAATTAGAGGATAGGTTTAGGGAGTTAGAGAACCGGTCTATTGGTCCGGGGGAGTCTGTTCCCACCGGTCCATCAAGAGAACCAATAGGACCGGGTTCTGAATCTGTAACAGATGATGTACTTATTGAACCATCTAATGAAACACCTACTTTAGAGTACTTCCCTGTTCACAGAGTTCCAGGTCAACCGAGACCTCTAGCGGTTGATTATTCATGTGCTGACCTCTCGTTTATTCAACAAATGATAAACGAAGTCAATTCTGAAAATGAAAGTGAAAACTTTGAGGATTCCGATGATGTTGATATTGAGGAGGAAGGACTTGATGATGGTGAATTCTATGATGATGCACCGACCATTGAGACTGATTCTTCTGAGGATGAAAGTGAAGAAGAAACTGATAATGCATCTGATGCTCAGGCCCCTGAAACTGAAACTACTGAAACAAGAGCTGAGAAAATTGCTAAATGGTGGCCTCATGGTAAGGCTGGAATTCAGATACCCGTCACCTGCAAATCATACAAGGTTAGTGGGGTGTATACGGGGTTGATAAAGAGTTGGAAGGTATCCAATGGTGTTTTCATGATCAAGAGACTTGATGGTATCCAATATTTCAAAAGATCATTCACCAAGTTGAGCACTTTACCAAAAGGAGAAGTAAATCGTCTTGCTCAACTCTCTTTGATAAATCCGTCCAAAGATGATCGTGCAAATTATATCCAAACCACTCTACAGCGAGAGATACGCACAAAGAGATATAACTTCATCAAACCGACTTTGGGAATTAGGTATATCTATAAGAAAAGGATAGACCCGGTGACCAAACAGCCAATATGCAGAATGCGTTATCCTCCGGCTGATTGCTTGAAGAATATTCCTCTGGAAACAATTCCCCTAGACTTTCTGAGAAGATTTCATTACTGGGAATTGGATGCTCATACCGGTGAAGCGGTTTTGGTCTTTGTTCCTGACACAGAGCAACCAGAGAGGAACTCGCTGTATGGTTTGAAGAAAGCTCAGTTTAGAGTGTTTGATCCTATGAGCTTGATAAACATGTCATCAAAGGACTTGAGAAAATTGTTCGACAATCCGATTCGCTTTAACGAGAAGAATGCTGTGAACAAGAAGATCGCACTTCAATATCAGAGGATTGTAAATGTTTGTGTGACACATGGGATACACGCTGGCGGTGTATTCCCAACAGGCTGGGTTTGAACGAAGATCTTGAAGACCAAGCTGAAGACACGGGGGAGTTTGTTGATACATATTAGAGTGTCTGTCAGTTGGTCAAGTCTGTACTGTGTCTGTAAATGTAATAGAGTAAATAAAGTTACATTTTCTGTGTACTGCGACACAAGGCTTGTGTCGCATAAGTGATAGGTGCGACACAGTGCTTGTGTCGCAATAGTGAATCCTGCGACACAAGGCTTGTGTCGCATAAGTCGGCCAGATTAGTATAAATACCTCTAATTACTTTGTAATTAGGTTAGACTTTTTGATATTAGTTCTCTCTGTGTTTTTGCTGGGTAATCTGATCAGAGAATTTTTCAAGGAAATATAAAGTTCATATTTGATTATTGTTCTTATTAATTCAAGCTTTATATTTGTGTGTTTGATAATCTAACGAATTCCGCGCGTTAGATTAATTGTAACGATTTGATTCAAGATCAGTATTGGGATCTACAGATAGCAAGGTAGATGAGGGCTTCTTTGTAGGATACTCTACCCAAAGTAAAGCATACAGAGTATTTAATCAAAGAAGCAGAATTGTAGAAGAAACTATGAATGTGACCTTAATGAGCATACTTCTAATATTGAAGGAAAAGGTCCAAATTGGCTTTTTGATATTGATGCCCTAACCAAATCTTTTCAATATATATGAGCAAACCCCTACAGGTACTACTAATCATGTTTATGCAGATTCTGTTCAGACTTCAACAGAATATGTTGTTCTACCTATGTGGTCACCTGATCCACCTGCAGCAAATACAACATCATCATAATCTACCACTACAATACCTGCTTCTGATGATTATGCAACAGATGCTGACATGCCTGATTTAGACGATACAACAGGATTGGATGACATCAATCTTACAAATCTGGATCCTGCTACTCCCATGACTCCTACATCTCACTATATTTCTCACAGATATCATCCTCTTGAGAATATAATTGGTGAAATAGACTCTGAAATTCAAACTAGACAACAAATCAGAAATAATGAAGAAGAAATCAACACTTCTTTGTTTGTCTGCTTTTTGTCTCAGCTGGAACCAAAGAAAGTTATGGATGCATTAAAGGATCCAGGGTGGATTGAAGCAATGCAAGAAGAGTTGCTACAATTTAAAATTCAGGAGGTCTGGACTTTGGTTAATCTACCTAAAGGCAAGAGAGCTATAGGAACTAAGTGGGTTTTTAGAAACAAGAAGGATGAAAGAGGGATTGTCATAAGAAATAAAGCTAGGTTAGTAGCACAAGGATATACACAGGAAGAAGGTATAGACTATGATGAAGTTTTTGCTCCAGTAGCTAGGATAGAAGCTATCAGACTATTTCTAGCTTATGCCTCTTTCAAAGGATTTACTGTGTATCAAATGGATGTGAAAAATGCATTTTTGTATGGCACTATAGAAGAGGAGGTTTATGTGTGTCAGCCTCCAGGTTTTGAGGACCCTAAGCATCCAAACAAGGTGTATAGACTTGATAAAGCTCTATATGGTCTACATCAGGCACCCAGAGCCTGGTATGACACTCTGTCTTTATACTTGTTGAATCATGGATTCAAAAGGGGTGCCATAGATAAAACCTTGTTTATCAAAAGAATTAAGGATGATATTCTTCTAGTTCAGATCTATGTAGATGATATCAGTTTTGGTTCTACAAGGAATTGTCAATGCAAAGAGTTTGAAGATTTAATGCATCAAAAATTCAAGATGAGTTCTATGGGTGAACTAAATTTCTTTTTGGGTCTGCAAGTACAGCAGAAGTCAGATGGTACTTTTATTCATCAGGGCAAGTATGTAAATGATATCCTTGACAAATTTGGATATCAGGCTGCAAAGATTTCTAGTACTCCAATGGAAACTCATAAACCATTGCATGCTGATCTTGAGGGGGAGGATGTAGATATTCATTTATACAGATCCATGATTGGATCTCTAATGTATCTCACTAGCTCTAGACCTGACATTATGTTTGTTGTGTGTGTTTGTGTTAGATTCCAATCAAACCCTAAACAATCTCATTTGTTTGCTGTCAAAAGAATCTTTAGATACCTGAAAGGTCAACCCATTCTGGGTCTCTGGTATCCTAAGAGTTCTGCTTTTGATCTAATTGCATACACAGATAGTGATTATGGAGGAGCAAACTTAGATAGAAAATCTACATCTGGTGGTTGTCAATTCTTGAGAAGTAGGCTGGTGTCTTGGCAATGTAAAAAAACAGCCCACTGTCTCTACATCTACAGCAGAGGCAGAGTATGTTGCAGCTTCTAGTTGCTGTGCTCAAGTTCTCTGGATTCAAAATCAGATGCTTGATTATGGTTTGTCTTTTCTTAATACTCCTATTTTCATTGACAACAACAGTGTTATCAGTATCATTAACAATCCAGTCAAACACTCCAAAACTAAGCACATAGAGATCAGATATCACTTTATCAGAGATTGTAATGAAAAGAGGCTGATTCATATCCTTAAAGTTCATACTGATCATCAGTTTGCAGATCTGTTCGCAAAAGCTTTTGATGTGGGCAGATTTACTTACTTGGTTACCAGTATTGGTATGATGAATCCTTAATCATTCTCTGCTCTAGGCTCAGTTTTACTAATGTGATTGTTATTACTGTAGTATCTGTTTGTACTGAAGCTCATAATATTATTACTGTATGTGTTAACTTAAACTGATATGTTTTTGTTAATACTGCATGTTTTAATACTGCTTCTTTTTATGTGTTTATGTTAAAAAAAAAAAAAAAAATTGCAAGTGTTCTACTTTTCAGTACACGTGTTCAGGAGGAGAAAGTTTATACTGAAAGAACACTTTGTACTGAAAGAGCAATTGTCATTCCTGAGAGGAGTTAGTACTAAGAATAGTTTCTACTGCAGTTCTTATTTATACTGAAAGCACAGTTTATACTGTTGTTCAAAATTTATACTGAAAACACAGTTTCTACTGCACTTACAGTAAAGAACACTTTGTATTGAAAGAGCAATTGTCATTCCTGAGAGGAGTTAGTACTGAGAATAGTTTCTACTGTAGTTCTTATTTATACTGAAAGCACAGTTTCTACTGCACTTAAAATTAATATTGTTTAAGGGTTTCATTAATACTGCGGACATTCTGATATTTTTCAAAGTATACATATACATTCTTCACAGTATAGAAACATAATACCAACTTTCTACTTTTGTCCAATCACCAAAACCTCTCAATCTCTCAATCTCAAATTAAACCCTAATTCAATTCTTGATCATTATGGCTTCTTCTTCATCTTCTACCCGATTACCGACGGTGGAAAACCACAATCTTGTGGCATTTTTACAGAAAACCAAAGAAGCAATTGATTTATACCAAATCATTGATTTCTTGAGAAGTAACCGTATTCATTATGCCCTAACCATAAACCCAACTGTATACCTAAATCATTTAAATGGTTTCTGGTCAAGCGCTGCTATTCGCAATGATGAGGGAGTAAAGAAAATCATCGCAATTGTTGAAGGAAAGACGATATCTGTTACAGAGGATTCAATCCGAAATCATCTAAATCTTGATGATTCTACAGGTATCGAATTTCTTGATGATTCAGTTATTTCTGAAAACATTACATTGATGGGGTATGAAGGAGAAACAAATAAATCCACTTTTTACAAAGCTCTCTTCTCCCCACAATGGAAATTTTTAATTCACACTGTTCAGCAATGTCTGACTTCAAAACGAACATCTTGGGATCAGTTTGGAAGCACCCTTGCTATTGCAATTGTGTGTCTATCCACTGGCAAACTATTTAATTTTTCAAAACTCATAGTTCGCTCTCATACTCAAAAATTGTTTGCAAATATGAAGAGAGTGAACTCTGGTTTTTCTAATAAGGTTATAGCATTGTTTCCAACAATGCTTGCTGCACCTACTGCCTCAGCTGAAGAAGCAGAAATCCCATCTGGTTCTCAACTCACAGCTACTGGCAAGATCAAAATAAAACAAGGGACCAAATCAGCCAAACCAAAGAAAACAAAACAGTCATCTGATGCTCCTGCTGGTCAGATTTCTAAGACACAAATTGAACAGGAGGTGGTCTATAAGGAGAGGGGTGACCATTCTGGAAGGGCTATCACTACTGACTCTAGCTCATTGGCAGAGCAGGACAGTGATAATATCAATAAGACCCAACCAGAGGCAACTGTACAAGATGAACCTTCTTTGGAGGTTGATCCAAGTACAGGTCCCAGTACCAAGAAAAAAGGGATCGCTGATGCTCATGCTAGGCATGAATCAGTTGATAAATCGTCTAATGATTTACCAGAAGAGGGTAACACTTCTGAAGGTAATGAAGATAGTATTTTACTAAAGCAATTGATGGATATTTGTACTAAATTAAGTATAGAAGTGGATGAGCAGAATAAGTTATTGAACTCTCAGGGAAAGGAGATTCAAAGATTGAATGAGTTGGTAGATGATTTGCTGAAGGAAAGGGAGATGACAAGGAGCAAATCAATTGGAAAATCTGCTCAAGGTGTAGAGGTTGATAAATCATTTATAATCATTGATGATATAGAAATGGAAAATGCAGCAAGTGCTATTCCAGTTACTACTGATGGTACTGGTATTAGTACTGAAAGGGAAAAGACAACTGTTAGTACTGATAAGGTTAATACTGCTCCAGTTAGTACTGCAAGTGAAGAAGTTAAAACTGCTCAAGTTAATACTGATGGAATTAGTGCTACTGAAGTTAGTGCTGCTGTTAATGCTGCAAGAGAAGATTTTGGATTTAATGCTGATGAATATGAAACAGTTGAGCCAAGCTCTACTACTGCACTAGAAGATGAAATTACTGCAGCAGAGGTGTTATTGAAAGTATCAGAGAGTCCCAAAGAAATGGAAAAACCGAAGGAAAAAGGAATAAGCATTAATGAACCATCTTCAAATATTCTTGTTGTTAAAGAAAGTAAGATAAGTGCAAAAGATAAGGGTAAGGGTATTGCTGTTGAAGAACCTAGGCCAATGACCAGAAAAGAATAGATTGAATTTGATGCTAGATTGGCAGAGAAGTTAAGTGCTCAATATATGGCTGAGGTATCTGCTGAAGTAAGAGAGATCAAGTTAGACAATTTGTTAGCAGAAAGGAGATCAAAACTATCAGCTGATCAATACCATAAGATGAAAGCAAAACCGTTAACCAAGAGACAAGAAAAACAGAACTACATTGCTTTTTTAAAGTCAAGTGGATATCATATCAGACGGTTAAAAAGTATGCAGTTTGATAGTCTGAAGAGTTTGTATGAAAAAGAAAAGATTAGAATTAAGAAAATAGATGATGAAAATAAAGAGCTTGAGGAGAAAGAAAGAATGATAAAGGAGAGAAAATTGAAGGGAATGAATGAACCCAAACCTGAAGTAATTAAAAATTTGAAAGAAGGAAGAGAAGTGTAAAGAGAGTAGATGACAAAGGTGAAAGGAAGAAGGCAAGGGTGGGAGAAAGTGTTGAAGTAAAAAAGGATGAGAAAATGATAGAAGCTGAAATAGAAAAGACAGATGTGCATACTGATGTGCCAGCTACAGAGGAGAAAGAAAAGGAGAAGGTGCAAGAAATAGTAGTAGCATCTGAGGTTTTATCTCCTACACCTTTGAAGACAGAATACAGTATTGTAAACTGGTATCAAATTATGGAAGCTGACTTCAGGCATACATATTTGGTTATAAGAGCTGGGGATGTGAGAGAAAAGCACATATCATTTTATTCTATGGTGAAATTGTTTAATAGAAAAGAGTTGGATCAGATGTGGAGAATTGCAAGAACTAAATACGCTGATCAAAAGGAATATGATGACAACAAGCAACTTTATAACTACATGAAGCAGCTGTATGAACCTGACAGGATGATGGCACTATTCAATAAACCATTTTCACCAGTTATTTTATGGGTTTATTGTGAAACTTCAGGAGTTCATCATACAGCTCAGCAAGATGGAAGTTTGGGATTTTTCTTTGTTGGAAAAAGATATCCCTGGAATAAAAGTATTCTTGAAAGTATGCTGAGGATCAGAGTGCAAAATTGTAGAAAGATATATGTTGGAGGTCTTGTTGAAGAAATAAAGTCTTATTTGAATAGTTAGAAACTTAGTACTGATTGAAGTGCAGTATAAGTTTAGGGGGAGATTATTGGGAATATTCAAGTTTAAACTGATTGTAATATTTATACTGAATATTATTTATACTGATCTTATGTTAATACTGATCAAGTTGTTTAAACTGACTCAATGTTTATACTGATAATTGAGTTTCTACTGAAGAACTGAGTTTCTACTGAAA
The DNA here is from genome assembly GCA_963921325.1 of Logfia minima. Classification (NCBI taxonomy): domain Eukaryota; kingdom Viridiplantae; phylum Streptophyta; class Magnoliopsida; order Asterales; family Asteraceae; genus Logfia; species Logfia minima. The sequence goes on from OY992769.1 coordinate 22,081,148, forward strand.
ATGAAGTTTCTACTGAAGAACTGAGTTTCTACTGAAGATGAAGTTTCTACTGAAGACAATGTTTCTACTGATATGAAGTTTATACTGATAGATAGTTTATACTGTTACACAGTTTCTACTGATTACGTATTTTTGGTAACAGATAAAACTTTACTAAATAGATAGATAGTTTCCTAGTTTAAAGGAAATCTTGTTAAGGACTCTATATTATATAAATAGAGATCCGATAGAGAACAGGAGACAGAGCTTCAAGGTTATAACCCTAATACAGTTTTGTGTATTTGTATTATTATTTTTAATAATATTAGAGCTTTTTGATTATTCATCTTTATTGTTTGATCATTGAATTATTCTTATAATTATCAAGTACTATTCTGCAAGTTTCTTGATATTAAATCAAAACTATTAGTAAGGTTAGTTTGAATCGATCCTAACAATACATTTATAGTCGCTTATGAATTTCTATGCTATCGCATTTTTGTCTATAGTCACAATGAATTATTATGCTTGAGTCCACAACCAAACCTACAACCCATAAACCTTTGCCCCAAAGAGAGATGCCCTATCGTTGGCATTTAGGATGATGGGATGCACTCACGTGGCCGCGTGAGTGGGGAGGTTGTCTCGCTCCCAAATAGTACTATTCATATGCATCATTTGACTCATATAGAGTTAATGGTCGTGTAGATATACCGGGGACTTTAAATACGATAGAAAACAAGCATATAATCATGTTCATATAAACTTCAAACATTCAAAAAGTTATTCGTAATCAATACGACATTTTAACCATGTCAAGTATTCGAAAGTAAGCATAGCATATAGCATAGCATAGCATAGCATTTGTAAATCAAGGATCGCATTTGTAAAACGAGCATAGTATAAGCAAAGCATTCGTAAATCAAGTATAGCATAACAATAACATTTGTAATCCAAATATAGTAATTAAATCATATAGCATGTTTTTCACCCCAAAACATTTAAGTAAAACGTTAAAAAGAGGGGTTGTGTAAACTCACAATTGAGCGTGAGCGTACGGATGGATGTAATGCGCGTGCCGACCGGGTTTGACTCCTATCCAATTCCTAAGAACACAAGGTTTCTAATTAGTTTCTCGACTAATATGGTTTCTTAGGATTGCTTAGCTATCTAATTAAATTACAAAGTGCCGAAAAAGTTCGAATTTCCCTTTAATTAACGTTGCCGGTAATTGTTCGAGTTGTCAACAAAATAATGAAAATACATGAATAGAACATCTAAAAATTACCAAACTTGGTATGAAACACAAAATATAGTTCACAAATTTTCTGAGAAAATTTGGGGATTTTTAGACCTATGGATTATTTATAATCATTTTATGTCTAAAAACTGGGATAAATATGGGAAATATAGTAATTATTCACAAAAAATTCTGGAATTTTTACCAGATCAATTTTTAACCATTTTTAGGTTTGTGTAAAATTTTCAAGTCATTTTGAGCACTGAAACTTTGGTTCCAAACATTATGCGTTTTAACAAGACGTAAATCGGAAAACGTATCAAAACACTTCCAAAGAGTGTGAAATTTTGAGGATAGTGAGGAAAATGACACTAGAATTTTCCCATAATTATTTGGTGTCCAAAAGTATTTTTCATGATTATGTCACCTTTTATAGGCTTTGTTTGCATTAATTTAGGGAAAATACTTATGTTTTACCAAAAATTCTCATTTTTATTTTCAAGACTCTTTTTATGATCTAGTTACTGAGAAAAATAATCCCCAAAATTTAAACATATTATCTAGTATTTTTGTATTTTTGATTCATTACAACACAATTATTTACATTTTACAAGACTAAAATTATACATGATGTTCATGCATTTTCTAAAAATACTTAATCATCAAGATAAATTCCTATCTTTTTATACTACTGAGATATACATGTTAGGAGTCTAAAATAATTTTCAAGTAGGGTAAAAAATTTGGACAAATTACATGCATGACAAAGTGATCTTTTTGGTGTGATTTCACTACCAAACGATTTTTAGACATCATCCAAAGATTGAAGTCTTTTCTTTTATGCATGAACATGTGTTTTACAGAAACATAAACATATTTTAACATTTTAAACCATTTATTTTAGCAAGAACAAGTAAATAAGCATTCAAACACTAAAAAGACGATTTTTCGATTTGATTTCGGTTTGATCATGGGTTGCCCTTTTGTTTTAACACTTAAACAAGTGTAAGGGAACCTACAAACCATCAACCCTTGAATGAGAATTTTAGCCATGAAATAGGCATAAAATCCATGTATTTACATGAAATAAACATAAAGAAAGTATGAAATGGAAGCTAGGAATGGTGATTCTACCTTAAGAGATGTGTTTTAATGGAAGAACACCTTTGAGATGATGATCTTTGGATGAATATTTTTTGGAGTTTAGTGTGTGAAAATAGAGGTTTTGTGTGTGTTTTTCTTGAGAGAAAAGAGAGGAAATGATGGAAAGAAAGAGTGTGAAAATGGTGAAGGCTTTGCATGGAATCTTAACATTGTGAGTAGAGTTTTGTAAGAAAAAGAGAGGATTTGAGTGGGGGAAGGGGAGGTCCGATTTTGGCATGATAATTTGGAGTTTTTTATTTTATTTTTTTGATAAAATATAATATGTATTAGTTGTGGTATTTATTTGTATTAAAATCTCACAAGTCTTGCACATTTCAAAGCTTTAAATTGTGTTGTTTTTATGCTTAATATAAGGGTTATAAAAATTGATGTTCTAAATTTCTAAAATACTTCAAATTGTATTTTAGATTGTTTATAATGGATATTCAAGTATTAGTTTGTCGGATTCGATTTTTGTTTATTCGATTTGTGTCGCGTTTGCCGAGCAACGAAATTTCGGTAAATTTCCGATTTTTGTGATGTTTTTGTGGTTAAAGTTTGAGTCATGAAACTTTATTTTATAAGTTTATAAAATTCATCAAAATGTATTTGATTCGATCACGATTGACATTCGCGAGTTAATTAACCGATTTCCGGTTGCGTTTAACGAGTTACGGAATTTCCGGTTAAATTCTGATTTTTGCGATATGATAATGACTTATGAAATTTAATTTCATTTGTTTTCTTTGGCACTTTGTAACCTAATTTTTGTGTTCATCACGGTCTTAAAGTCCGCTAAGGAATCTCCTAGAACGTTATGCAATTTCGGTAACTTACGGTTTCGGTACTTAAGGAGTCGTAACCTAGACTTTTCACTAGGATTTTAGAGTGCTGTAAACGTAAACAAATGTACTAGGAATTTAAGTGCGATATTGACCTGAGATTTTTGACGGTTGTCACACCAACCTATTACCCAACAACCCACCAAATTAAAAACGCAGCTAATCAACACGTTGCACCTCTAAGACGATCCGAACAACAAACCAACACACCTATATCAATTCGTTTCAACATCCTATTTTTTTCTTTTTAATTATACAAACTTCTCACAAGCATTTTCACAAACACCTAGTGTGCATCTATTGTAATAATAAATATAACACATTCAAAATCGCATATAACAGATAATAAACTATAAAAACAACAAGCAAACACTCAACACATAAAAAATTTGATTTGAAAACAACAAAATAACAGCTGATATGGAGGTTAACATATGATTTGAAGAATTGTCAGAAACAACAACATATGATGAATCATTATTTGTACCTTGAACATCAGCAACATCAACCAAATAATCAAAGCCGAATGTGTAGAATTTTGCATTTTAATGGGGGCTAGGGTTTCACCGAAAGAAGTACGTAAAAAACGACCGAGAGAATGAATCGAGCAGTTGTAATGGTAGAAAATGAAAATTAGTCGCAACAATCGAAGATTAACAGAAGCAATTGAAGATGTTTGAAGCCTTTCTAGTTAGGTTTTAGTGTTTGTAAGCGAGCTTAAATGTGTTTGTGTATACAGAGCAAGGAAGAACACAGACTTTTTGTGTTTGAAAATAAAATTAGAAAAAGATAGGAAATTACAATAATACCCCTCTGCCCAATTTTATGTATAAACTTAATTATGTTTAAAATATTTAAATGTATTAATCTTGACCATTGATTAGTTAGATTCAAGGGTTATTATGTATATTCCTATACTTTCTAAATTTTGTATACTTGAATGAACTTTTGTCATGTTATATAATTATGGGCTTAACATATATGACGGTAGAGTATTAGTGGCACCTAACTCACCTAACTAGGCCTTGCCAAGGAAAAGTTCACGATAGATACTTTCATTTTCATCCTTAGGCTTTATAACATGTACATTTTTCATCCCTGTGTCGTAGGGGCCGCACACAAACAAAGTACCGCTAGCTGCATCAATAATTTCTTTTTTAATCTTAATTTATTATTGTTATTCGTTATTTGAGGACAATGAATACCTTTAGCCATATTTTATAATATCAATTACTTCATTTTTATGTCTTATTTTACACTTTTTCGTGTATGTATATTTATAAACTCTTATTATCAATTTTTTATTTTTTCCTTAAAATTTAAAAAAAAATATGGAAAAATCCTATTATACCCTTAAGATAAAATCACATTAGAAGATTTAGATATATCTATGGTATAAGGTTTTTATTTAAGATTTAAAATTTCTATAAATATACATATGTGATTCTCATTCTTTAATTTACCTTTTATTAACTATCAAGTATCACTCCTTTTCATTTTACACAACAATATTTTCAAGTCGTAATTGTCAAAGACAAAAATTGAAACCATTACTAATTTACCACCATAGTTAATCAATTGGTGAAAAGAGAAATAATATATCAAATTGTTAATTTACCGCTAATAATGAGTTGTACACAGCTGCATAGCGCAAGACTTAGACTAGTCTCTTATAAAATATTTAAAGTCCAATATTAAAACTTACAAAGTGAAAATGAAAAATACCTATTTTACCCTTTTCTAATGAAACCATTTATTACTCAATCAGAGTATAATGGTAACTGTAATATTCTTACATATAACAATAGATGAATCTTATATAATTTTAACTAGCTTTTAAACCCGTGTATACACACGAGGCGTTTAAACCCATAAGATAAAATGACATTAATAAATTATACTTTTTGACAAATAAAACTCTATAATTATCATGGATCAACTTATTGTTATTAATCAATTGTTGTGTTATTCTTTTATTACGATAAGAGTCACAAATCACACTATTATCTTTGTCCATATAGTTGTCTCAATTCTCAAATCAACTATGATTGAGTAAGAGAATTGGTAGTCTTCTTAGTACATTTGGTTAATTAAGAATTGTGAATGGTATTGACGTTTTTAATTTTGAAATTCAACTTGTAGCACCATCTTTCATTCTTACTTCGTACACTTTTTAAATTTCAACGACCCACTTATTATCTACTTAGTTGATGGGAAATCAAAACTATAATAAAAATAAAAATAAACGAATGTACATGGTTTATAAAACTGTGTAAAATACATTAATATGATTAGTTGATAGCTGGTTGATTAATAAAAAAAGAATATGATTGGTTATAAGTAGTTTTCTTATACCATTATTCGTCTTAGTAGTAATGTATACCATTACTTAAATCACAGAGTACAAAAATATAGAATTTTATATTTTGATATTTAACGAATACAATAAATAAATCATATAGTATGTATGGTAATGAATAACAATTGAATTTGTAATTTAAGCCGAATGATTTTATACGTTTAACATAATTATTAAAGCCAAAGTAAAACTGGAAATATCAATGTGCATTGACATAGATTTAAAAATAATGTAATAAGTATTTTAGTCTAATAGTCTATTAAGAAATATAAGTAAGAAATAAAGTAATATAGAAACCATTAATTGCTTACTAAATGTTGTGTAATGAAAAGAGAGAAAAAAGAAGAAAAAAAAAAAACTGATCTTATTAATTGACTACCAAAAACTCATTTAGAAAATATAACTATAATATCAATAAGAACGATTATTATGAATGAGAGTCGATCTACATTGATGACCAAATAAGAATAAATATAAATAGATAAAGTAAATGTATGAATATAACTATAATAAAACTAATTATGAGTTATCTTTTATAAATTAAGATTGATAGTGTTAATTAGTTTAAACGAAAAGGATGATGCCTTATTATTAGATTTAATATAGATAAAAAATAATTAAAGATAATGTGTAATTAATTTTTTTATAAATTGGACGAAGCATGCATACACATATGATGGGGTATTATTAAATTTAATATAGATAAAAAGATAAAATTTATATATATTAGAAATCATGAAATTGAAATTGACTAATTAAAATATGAGAATATAGAGATTAGATGAAATTAATTTAACTTAATAAAAAATATATAATTTAATTAAATTATGACCTCTGATTGGTTAATTAGATTTCAAATTAAGATGATGAAGTCACAAGTATGATTCTTATATATTATTTATTATTATTATAAGATATATATTATTTTTTTTATGAAATTAGAAGGTGATGTCTTTAGTACTACTCTTATTTTACACGATCCTATATATATATTAAAATTTTATAAGATTCATCTGTTGGTACATGTTTGTGACAACAGCTTCTATTATGTAATAGATTAGTTTTTGTAATAGTCTTTGATATTAATAAATGAATATTTTGTTATATGATTGTTTATTAATGTGTTAGAAATATATTTGTGTTTTGTGTAAGTTCGTACGAACCTAGTCTGGTACGAACTTGGGCAGGTAAGTTCGTACGAACCTAGCTGCCTATAAATACAAAGTTCAAAAATATCATTTCTAAGCTTTTATATAAACTGAGATAAGTAGACTAAGTTCGTACGATTCATCCTTGTTCGAATACATACGAAGTAAGGGTTTGTAAGTGAGATAGACGTGTTTTAGACACTCGTATCGTTTCTTAGAGTGTTACGCACTCTAACAAGCGTTGTTACCCCGTTGGATCCATTCAAGGGTGACCTACAATTGGTATTAGAGTGTTAGAACTTAGCGTTTAGGTTCGGGGTAAAGATAAAGATATCGAGTGTTACGAGAGTTTGGACCGTTAAAAGTGCTACTTTTTGCTTCCAAACTTGTTTATATTCATATTGTGTGTTATAGTTCAATTTTGATCGGTTGAAATCACAGATCTGAGATTTTGAGTTTGTTCAACAGCCAACGTTCGAACTTGTACGGAATTTGCTTTTTATTCGAACTTGTAGGGCAGCATCTTATGAACTTACTTGAATCTAAGTTCGTACGAACCTACCTTCGAACTTGTAAGTTCAAACAGTTTGAATTTCTTGTCAGTAAGTTTGTTTGACTTGTTCGTTGACCATTCGAACTTAGGTGATCTAAGTTCGTACGAACCTGTCCTGTTTGACTTTTATTGACTTTGTCTTGCGATGTCGAATCTCAACAAAATTATGGAAATGGATCATGAGGTTGGGAAGTCGGCCTTACCTCCTAAACTCTTAAAGGGAGAAGATTATTTCTGGTGGAAGGATCGGTTCGAATCCTTTGCCAAGTATAATGATGTAAGGATGTGGCTCTGCATCAAAGACGGATATGAAGCCCCACTTATATGTTTGAGGGTAAACCAAGATTCGTTTCATATTCGTCATTGAAGGAGGAAGAAAGAAAGATGTACGAAGCAGAGAACAAGGCGTTATCTGATCTAACTATGTACCTTCCTCAAGAGATCAAGCACACATTCAAGAAGTGTTAGGAATATAAATAGGATTTGCATGTGTATTATTTGTATTAAGTGTGAGTTGTATGAGATTAGTATAAATAGGTGGTTAACCTTTGTCATTTGTAACACTTACCTTGTAAAATCATTTAGTGAAAATCATTCCATGCAAAACTCTCTCAATCATTCATCATAATATTACTTGAATATGTTTATCAATTGGTATCAGAGCTTGAGTGATTGAAGATTTGAAGATTTTAATCAAGAATTCATCAAGAAAAAGTCAACAGAAAAGTCAACAAAAAGTCAAATCCGTGAGTTCAAGATCAAATTCGGAGATTTGATTGTGTTTTGGTGAAAGTAATCCGTTAGAGTTGAAGATTATTGATCAACGAACAAGAATCAAGCATCAATTTCATAAGGTTCAATCCATAATTCATAAATTTGAAAAAAATCGCAAAATGGGTATTTGAAGAAGAACATTCGGATTTTTGATCAAATTCACCAAAATTGTGTGTTTCTGATCAAGCAAAGGATCAACGAAGATTCCTGGAGTGAATTACAACAAGTTAAATCAAATTTTCATGGTCAATTCATTCAAATTCTCGAATTTGATTCAAGTTCAAAAATGGCGGTTAATATTTGATTCAAAGTGTTTGAGGTTGATTAAGTTCAATTCGACCGATCAAAATGCTTCATTAGTGATTAGGAACATATATAAATCAAATTCAGAAGTCAATTTCAAGATTTGATTAGTGTGAGATTTGGTGTTCATCGCTGTTTGAAGATCAGGAAGAAGCTGTTTAGAGCCTTCTGTGACTTTATTTGTGCGACTTTATCAGGTTCAACGACTTTATTTGTGCGAACTTATCAGTAAGGTCGCATATCAGCTTCAGCGACCTTATTAGTGCGAACTTATCATTAAAGTCGCATATCAGTTTTGCTTGCGAACTGTGACAACCGTCAAAATAAAAAAAAACTCAGGTCAACACCGCACTAGAATCCCTAGTCCTTTTAATTACGTTTACAGCACTCTAAAATCCTAGTGAAAAGTCTAGGTTACGACTCCTTAAGTACCGAAACCGTAAGTTACCGAAATCGCGTGACGTCTTAGAAGATTGTTTAGCGGACTTTAAGACCGTGAGGAACATTAAATTAGGTTACAAAGTGCCAAAGAAAAGAAATGAAATTAAATTTCATAAGTCATCACAAAATATTTATCATATCACAAAAATCAGAATTTAACTGGAAATTCCATAACTCGGTAACACGACTGGAAAACGGTTTATTAACTCGCAAATGTCAATCGTGATCGAATCAAATACATTTTGATGAATGTTATAAACTTATAAAATAAAGTTTCATGACTCACACTTTAACCAACAAAAACATCACAAAAATCGGAAATTAACCGAAATTTCGTAACTCGGCAAACGCGACCCGAATCGAATAAACGAAACTCGAATCCGACAAACTAATACTTGAATATCCATTATAAACAATATAAAATACAATTTGAAGTATTTTAGAAATTTAGAACATCAATTTTTATAACCCTTATATTAAGTATAAAGACAACACAATTTAAAGCTTTGAAATGTGCAAGATTTGTGAGATTTTAATAGTAATAAATACCACAACTAATACATATTATATTTTATCAAAAAAATAAAATAAAAACTCCAAATTATCATGCCAAAACCGGACCTCCCCTTCCCCCACTCAAATCCTCTCTTTTTCTTACAAAACTCCACTCACAATGTTAAGATTCCATGCAAAGCCTTCACCATTTTCACACTCTTTCTTTCCATCATTTCCTCTCTTTTCTCTCAAGAAAAACACACACAAAACCTCTATTTTCACACACTAAACTCCAGAAAATATTCATCCAAAGATCATCATCTCAAAGGTGTTCTTCCATTAAAACACACTCTTAAGGTAGAATCACCATTCCTAGCTTCCATTTCATACTTTCTTTATGTTTATTTCATGTAAATACATGGATTTTATGCCTATTTCATGGCTAAAATTCTCATTCAAGGGTTGATGGTTTTTAGGTTCCCTTACACTTGCTTAAGTGTTAAAACAAAAGGGCAACCCATGATCAAACCGAAATCAAACCGAAAAATTGTCTTTTTAGTGTTTGAATGCTTATTTACTTGTTCTTGCTAGAATAAATGGTTTAAAATGTTAAAATATGTTTATATTTCTGTAAAACACATGTTCATGCATAAAAGACAAGACTTCAATCTTTGGATGAGGTCTAAAAATCGTTTGGTAGTGAAATCACACCAAAAAAATCACTTTGTCATGCATGTAATCTGTCCAGATTTTTACCCTACTTGATTGACCATAACTCAGTCAATATTGGTCCAAAAATCATGATTTTTTCTTCTATAATTTAGCTTAATGTCTTACCTTTAAAACCCCACTGGTCTTACTGAAATCCATTGAGTTTACAAGCGCCAAATGTATCACACGAATCTGATGCGCAAACAGTAACTTTTCTATTAGCACCTTGATGTGATATTTGTTCATGGGTCTTAAAGTGTTCAATAAATCTAAGAAAAATTATTTTAGACTCCTAACATGTATATCTCAGTAGAATAAAAATATAGAAATTTATCTTGATGATTAAGTATTTTTAGAAAATGCATGAACATCATGTATTATTTTAGTCTTGTAAAATGTAAATAATTATGTTGTAATGAATCAAAAATACAAAAATACTAGATAAAATGTGTTAAAATTTTGGGGATTATTTTTCTCAGTAACTAGATCTTAAAAAGAGTCTTGAAAATAAAAATGGGAATTTTTGGTAAAACATAAGTATTTTCCCTAAATTAATGCAAACAAAGCCTATAAAAGGTGACATAATCATGAAAAATACTTTTGGACACCACATAATTATGGAAAAATTCCAGTGTCATTTTCTGGAAAATGACACTATCCTCAAAATTTCACACTCTTTGGAAGTGTTTTGATACGTTTTTCGATTTACGTCTTGTTAAAATGCATAATGTTTGGAACCAAAGTTTCAGTGCTCAAAATGACTTGAAAATTTTACAAAAGCCTAAAAATGGTTAAAAACTGATCTAGTAAAAATTCCAGAATTTTTTGTGAATAATTACTATTTTTCCCATATTTATCCCACTTTTTAGACATAAAATGATTATAAATAATCCATAAGTCTAAAAATCCCCAAATTTTCACAGAAAATTTGTGAACTATATTTCATATTTCATACCAAGTTTAGTAATTTTTAGATGTTCTATTCATGTATTTTCATTATTTTGTTGACAACTCGAACAATTACCGGCAACGTTAATTAAATGGAAATTCGAACTTTTTCGGCACTTTGTAATTTAATTAGCTAGCTAAGCAATCCTAACAAACCGTAGTAGTCGAGAAACTTATTAGAAATCTTGTGTTCTTAGGAATTGAATAGGAGTCAAAACCCATTCGGTACGCGCATTACATCCATCCGTACGTTCACGCTCAATAGTGAGTACTCAACCCCTATTTTTAACGCTTTATTAAATATTTTGGGGTGAAAAGCATGCATGAATGACTTGAATGATTTATATACTTGAAAATGATATGTTTTATGATGCACTTGATTACAAATGCCATGATATGATTATTGTGCTATGCTATGCTAAATTTCAAAACAATGCCGTGAATGCTTATCGATGTTACATGATTATATGCTTGATTTCTATCGTATCTAAAGTCCCCGGTATATTCACACGACCATTAACTCTATATGAGCCAAATGATGCATATGAATAGTACTATTTGGGAGCGAGACCACCTCCCCACTCACGCTGCCACGTGAGTGCATCCCATCATCCTAAATGCCAACGATAGGGCATCTCTCTTTGGGGCAAAGGTTTATCGGTTGTAGGTTTGGTTGTGGACTCAAGCATAATTTAATCATCCATTTTTATACACAAAAATGTAATAGCATAGTGATTTCATAAACATCTATCAACGAATGACGTTTTGATATGAAAATGACGTTGCTTTGAAACTATAAACCTGTGACAAGAGCTCTACAATGACGTTGTTATTTGAAATAAATCTTCCTTAAAACTATAAACATTACGATTTGAACCTTACCATGACATTGTCATTTGAAACGTTACTTCTTTAGGAATCATACAATTATAACCGGAGTTTTTACATTATAAATCATTGTGGTCTTGATAATTATAGACGTAGTTTCAAAATAACGCCTCTTTTCTCATGATACTCGATAGAATAACCTGTCTAAAATATGAACGTTTTGATATTAACATGATAAATTCATTATCTCTATGAACTTATTAAATGTTAACAAATGAGTCTTATATTCGTAACTTGAAATTAGTAAACACTAAATCTAGAGTTTTATCAACATGATTTGAACGTTTCTTTTAAAATATGAGTATGGCGTTATAAATGAATTACGACCTATAATTGAATTCCCAAAAGGAATCACTTCTAAATGAGTCTCGTTTTTAAATAAACTTCTTTTGCAAATAAAATACCGGTTCACGAATAGATCTAACATTCAAATAAATATCGCTCTTAAATGAGTCTTGCGTTAACAAATCACTTTTATAATTACCCTTGCGATAACATTTGTTTATCATCAAGAATTGATTTTACTTAAGTATCGGATAACTATCTTCGTCCTATGAGCTCGGCACTAAACAAATTATCCTTGTAAACTAATCACATATAACGTGTAACGTTTAAACCAAACTTCATAAACTTTTAAAGAGGGTCTATCATTACACAAAACCTGGGTACTCACCAACTATGTTTCATAGTTGACCTGTATTTTACATGCTTTTCAGGAATTAGTCATAATCTGTCAATCGAAGCTAATCCGGCTATTTGATCTATGCCAACACTAGCATACGGAATTCGTATCTTTTGGGATGTAATAGCATGTTTAGGATATTTACTTTTGTGCTGTAAACGCTTGTAATACTTTATGTAATGTATTAATTGTAGACCGTTGAACGGTGATCTTTTGTAATTTTCGATTATGAAATCATTGTACTGTTACATTTCGTGTTTCCGCTTTAGCGGGGTGTGACACGAACTTAACAATACTTTGAAAAAAAAAAAAAAAAAAGCGGGAAAATTTTGTGATTATCAAAATTTAAATTTAAGCTACCCGTTGACCAATTTTGGTTTGAGAAAATTTTCATTTTACTCGGGCAAAATTCGAAAATTTTGGAGGGAAAATTCTTACGGATAAAATTTGAAATTTTCGATCAACATTTTCTTAAAGAAAATGATTCTTTAAATACTTCAAAATCTTTAATCTTTAAAAGATTCATTCAAGCAACGATTTTATGATGTCAATTATAAATGCTACGCAAAAATATTTGAAAATCTTTTATGAATATCCACGACTAGATAAAATGACAGAATACAAATTAATAGCGTTTATTAAAATGTTGGAAGAGGAACTTCAAGAATGTTTTTCTAACATAACAAGTTTTCAAAAATTGAGTAATGAGAAGTTAGCGGAAGTTAAGAATCTTCAAGAGCAAATTGAAACACTTCAGGCTCAAAATGAGAGACTTAAATCAGGATTGGGAAGTAAAGAGTTAGAAAGTGTGAATCAGGATTGGGAAATGATGTATTGGGAAGAACATGCTCAAGTAGTCAAGCTATCAGCTGAAAAGTCAAATGCTTTCCATCAAGTCAAGCTTCTTGAAACTCAAATCGAGACACAATCTGAGGTACATTCTAAAGTTATAACTGAGTGTCAAAACTAATTAAACTCAGAAAAAGAAAAGGTTAAGACACTTGCAAACAAACTGGCTAATAACCTTGATGTCATACAAACTGTGACTCGTGAAAAATCAATTTTGAGAACTCACATGGAAGATTACAAAGATATGTATGAAAAACTTGAAATTGAAAAGAAATCTTTTCACAAAGAATTCTATCAGATATCTTCTAAACTTGAGGAATCCGAACGAGTTGGAAAACTTACTATTAAACAACATGCTCATGCAATTACAGAGAATAAGAGAGTTTTTAGCAAGTTGAAAGAACTTGAAGATGCTTTGTTAAAATGTGGTCAAACAGATCAAACCATTTTTCTCAATAAAACTAAGGATATCAAATTTTACAATCCAAGAGAAGGATTAGGTTTTGAAAATCCCTGCTATTTACAAAAAGCTATTTCTAAAGTACCTACCTTGTATAACTACGGTGACATGGGAAGTATTTTAAAAATATTTTTTGTAAAAACAACTAATGAAGAAGAAGTTATTGAGAATTTCAATAGAGCAAAAACCGAGAATGCACAATTTTCATTTAATTATGAGAAATTAAATGAAAGTTATGGCACAAGGAAAATACCACTTTCTGAGGATTATTTTCCAAGTTGTTCAACACCTGTTATTGATCAAGATGAGGTTATGGAACAAGTGGTTAAAACAAAACTTTATATTCCAAATTTAATTTTGGAAAATAAATTTTTTGATCTTGAAAAACAAATAACCACTCTACAACTAACTTTTGATCAGGAACGAACAACTCTTTTGCAAACTATTGAACACATTAAAAGTAATTCATCTTCATCTAGTTCAGCATCATTATCAAAATCTAACCATGAACTTGAATTTGAGAAGAACTTAGGAAAAGAGTTTGACAAAAAGAAAGCCTCAAATGTCAAACACATTTTGAAACCACAAGTGAATGTTCCAGAGAAGACTTATACGGATAAATCTTCCAAACCAATTTCAAAAAGGATTACTCAGTTTACCAATTATTCTTTGCAAAAGAATAAGGGTTATTCTAAGAAATCACATTCACCTGGAACATTTACTCAAACAAATTTTCATCGTTCAGATTCTTATGCTTTCAAGACTTCACGTAAATTGGTTTCTCAATTTCCAAAGAAAACCAAAGTTTGGAAATCGAAACAAAGCTTTTCTGAACAATCTTCCCAAACAAAGTCATTCAACTATTCAAGATCGAAAATGTTTGCATTTGCAGCACAAAATGTTTCTTATTCGGTGCAAAGAATGAATGATTTTGTATCCCCTGCTCCCAAAAGAATTCACTCACCGTTGATTCCACGAAACTTATTTCGAAATGAAACACCGAGTTTTAATTCAAAATGGAATTCAACGTCTTTAAACCAAATAGACACAACTTATAAATGGTTTTCTAAATTCTCAAAACCAATTGGTACTATGCTTAAATGGGTTCCTAAAGTTGTTGTCTAGTTTCTCGTTGACTTATGAACAAATCAGTTCATAACTCGTTCTTCAAATGAAAATGGTTTCTGAACATTTCAGTTCAAACTCGTCATAATTGAAAGAGCTCAAAGCTTGAGATCGAGCTCCCGTTATACTTTCTTTTGAGAAATGTATGTTATATTTGAGGGGAAGCTCGTACAAAATTAAAACTTCCAAGTGTTAAAACTACTTGTCTTTATCAAACACTTTGGAAGATTTTCAATATTTTTGGGTGCTTATCAATTTGAGGAAATTTTATTGATACATCAAATCGACGAAGTTCACATATCACAACATTGTGATACAATGATCAATACATGATCAATTGTTGGTAAATGCTGCAATCTACACTGAGTGTTATAGATTTCAAATATCTCCTATGATCTACCAGAACCGGATGGATCTACCATAGGAGCCACCTTCCAAAATTTTAGGATGCGAGGGTATATTAGGTCTAAGTGAGAGGGTTGGTGGAGATTAAAGTGCAGATCAGCATACTTTCATTAATGCCAAATGAAAATGAGGGAGGAGTTGAAAAATGTGAGAGGTTGAGTGAGGAGTGTGTGAAAGGGTTAAAAGAAAAAGAAAACCCTCTCTAAACAAGAAATCGCCGGGTAGCCACATCTACTATCGGATTTCATTCGTTGATTTCGGGTATTGAAGAAGACATCATGGACCCAGTGATGCAATGCACAGTACCCTCCTAGCCACTCAAGTACTTCTTTAAAAGTCCTTGTTTCAATAACTCACGGAGATTTAACACATAATCTATTGACATCTCATTTGGAGATTGTTAATATTGAAACAAGAGGACAATTTGCTCCAGTCCCTGACTTCATGTCATGCACTTATTGAGTCTAGAGCCTAATGATATAAAAATATTTAGGACACAAAGTGTATTTTTACACACCATATCTAAGTGACATTATGCATATCTATGTGATATTGCCGGAACATTCATAGTGATACCTAAAATGGTATTCCACAATGATTGAATGGAAATCCTACCAATGCTAACATCAATGCCAACATTGAACGTAGGTCACTCGATTGAATTATGTAAACATTTCAATTGATGTGTAAACTGGTAATCTATGTTTTCATAAATGTGTTTCCTGAAACTACAAAAACTTTTCTTTGATTTAATCAAGTGAATTGTTGTATTACCCAAAGGTTACAAAATGGTGCTTATTGAGTATTCAACATTCAAAGGAATGTTCGTAAGAGTTTGTGCATACTACTATTCTTCAAACAAGTTGTGCTACAGCATATTCATGATGCTCACGATGTATCATAATCATCATGAAGGGGGAGAAAAGAATTAGTGTTTGAAGATAGTAAAGAAAAGAGTTAGTGTTTGAGAATAAGTGAAGAAAAGAGTTTGTATTTTGAAGATTATATGTTTAATGAAAGATAAAGCTTCAATGAAGAACTAATATCATCTTTCTACAAGTTTGGGAAAAGATAATTGATTTGAGGGGGAGTAAGTAGATTAGTGATTTGAGGGGGAGCAAGTTAGGATTCGAAAATGGTTCAATAAGAAAGTGAAAGCTCCAGAAGATCAATATTCAATTGGAGGGGAGCAAGAGAAGAGAAGCTTTGAAAGAATTAACAAAAGATCAAAGTTTCAAAAGATCAAATCATATATCTTTCATACATCAAAGGCAACAAGCAAAGGAAGCTAAAAGAAGATCAAAATCAAAGAGGGATCAAAGGAAAGAGAATTCTAGAATTCAAAAGAAAGTTCTAGATCTTAATACCAAGTAATTCAAAGAAGATATATTAAGTTCTCAAGCAAAGAAAGCATAGAAAGCTCAAAGAGTTAAAACAAAGATAATTCAAGAGTTTAAAGCAGAAGAATCAAAGAGAATTAAAGGATATCAAAGAGCTGAACTACGAAGACAAAAAGAGTCTGCTTGATAAGGAAATCCTGTTCAAAATACAAGATGCTAAATCCTAGGGGGAGATTGTTAGGAATATAAATAGGATTTGCATGTGTATTATTTGTATTAAGTGTGAGTTGTATGAGATTAGTATAAATAGGTGGTTAACCTTTGTCATTTGTAACACTTACCTTGTAAAATCATTTAGTGAAAATCATTCCAAGCAAAACTCTCTCAATCATTCATCAAAATATTGCTTGAATATGTTTAACAAGAAGTACGACCTCTCTAGAGAGCTTTGGTTAGCTCTGGAGAAGAGGTTTGAGGGAAATGAACAAATCAAGGAGGGTAGAACTGATTTGCTTACTAAACAATTCTATGTTTTTAAGCAAATAAAATCTGAGTCATTAGAGGATATCATTACACGATATTATCATCTGATGACAGAGATGGAAAATGTTGGACTAAACTATACTTATATAATTAAAAATAACAAACTTCTTGAGGCGTTACCGTCAAAGTGGGACATTTACACTTTGATGATAACGGAGAGTAGCAATTATAAGACTCTCACGCTTGATAAGGTGATAGGAAAACTGCGTGTTTATGACTTGAACATGTAGAGGAAAGAGACTGGATCCGATCAAGTTCAGGATCCAAGCGTTTACCACGGTAAACGGTCTGATTCCGTTGCATCTACAAGTAATGGGGTTGCAGCCTTTTATACAGGTGAGACTGAGACAGACTTGGCTATCAGAAATTCTGGTAGCAATGTCTGTTATATTACCTCATCTGAAGATTCAGGGATTGATAGGAAACCATAGACTGGGACAACAAGTGGTATCAAATCAATGCCCATGAGCATCACTTGCCTCTTTCATAGCCTCACGAGAAAACTTCATCAAGGGTAAGATCACGGATCCCGAATTAATAAACGAGGATTATGATCAATTGGACCAAGATGATTTAGAGGAGATCGACTTGCAGTGTCAAATGGCCATGATTGCAAGAAGAGCTCAACGATTTATGAACAGGACTGGGAGAAAGTTTGTGAGTAGCAAACTAGGTTTTGACAAGTCCAAAGTTAAATGCTTTGGTGGTTCAATCTCAAGAAGGAGCGTATGACTGGAGCTCTAAGGCTGAAGAACCACAAGCATTTATGGCCTCCATTAATGAATATAAGGAGGAAAGCAATGCGGGATCTGATTCAGAGAAGGAAACTACTACTGAGATGGAGATTAAGGTACCAGCTGATGAAACAAGAATCAGGGCACTGATGTCAACTGAGGACATGAGCTCAAAGGACTTCATTGCCTACATGGCAAATCTCGACGCTGATAAGTAAAAGGTACTACTTAATCTAGATCTGGTAGTTAAAATCTGTGTTCTTTGTACTAACTTTCAGGAACAAGCTGAGAAGTTGGTAGAATCATCTGATGTGATAACATCTCAACTGAAATCTTTAAAAGAAGAGAACACTATTTTGACATAAAAAACTCAGAACTAATAACTAAATCAAAATCTGATAAAGCGGACATGAAATATTTGAAAGATAAGTTAAATGAGAAAAGTGTAATTAATGACTTAGCTCATGAACATATTTTAGAATTAACTAAACTGTCTACAGTTAAAGAAAAGGAGTTGGTTGATGCTAAGGTTAGGATAGCAGACCTTAATAGAAAATTAGAATTAAGAAAATTTTCTATCGAAACCTTAGATAGCATGCTTAGTGTTCAGAAACAACCTGGTGATCATAGGGGAATGGGTTACACTGAAAGCCCACCTCCCTTTAATCACAATTATACTTTTATTTCTGATGATACTGAGATGTCAACATTAGATGATTCTGTCAATTACTCAGTAGTTCCAGGTCTAATGCAATTTGTTAGACCTGAGAAAGCTGAAATTGTAGCTGAACCTGAATCAACTTCGGCTGACACTTCCAAGACACCCATTTATGAAATAAAGATAAATTTTGTAAAAGAGGGTGTGATGGGAAAAGAAAGTGTCAAGGAGACTTTAAATAAAACTATTAAATTTGTTTCACCCCAATCTGAAAATGAAAATGTAAGTACTAAATTCGATAAGGGTAAACAAACTGAAACTGTCTCCTCTCCTAGTTTGCCTAACTTGGACAACCAAACGGATCAAAAGGCCTTGAATAGGGTCTTTGTGAAACGTTCTTGCTTTGTGTGCCATCAAAAGGGACACGTAGCAAGTATTTGTCCAACTAAGGGAAAAAGTGGAAAATCACAGGTGAAGAAAGACCAATCGCCTGTAAAATCTGTTTCATCTCCTAAAAGGAGAAAGTCTCCCGAGACGACTAATATAAAACGGAGATTGTCCAGCAACAATGCAAGGACATCTGAAAGGAACGGGTTGGGATTTAAGAGAACTTCAAGTTCTCAAAGAACACAACCTTCACAAAAATCTGTGAAGTTTACGACCAATGACAGTACTACGAGCACTACTCCTGCTGCAGGAAGCTCTCATGGACAGTCATCCAGGTCAAAGACTCCACAGAGATTTCAAACTCCCAACAGTAGATTTACAAACTCGAATAGTAATAATAGGAATTATAATAATTCAAATTATAACTATCCATCTAGGGCTAGGTCTACTTCAAACCTAGACTTTTAATCCGAGACTTTTCCAAAAGTCTCTAGAGCGAAAGCCTAGTGGCAGTTCCTCCCATGCTCTAACGAGTGCGGTTCCCAAAGCATCTAGCTCTATTAATAAGAGTAATGGATACTTGAAGGAACTTACATTCGTTGATAAGGATGGCCGACCCAAGACTGTAGTGGCTTGGTTCCCCCTTAATGACTAATTGTTTTAAATCTTTGTGCAGGAGTTAACCAGAAGAGCTATTAACTGGTGGTACGTTGATAGCGGTTGCTTACGGCACATGACGGGGGAAAGGCAAAATCTTGTGGATTTCGTGCACAAGAAAGGAGGATATGTTAACTTTGCTAGAGCAAAAGGTGGACAGATAACGGGAGTAGGTAATGTCACAAATGGGAAAATAATGTTAGAGCAAATCAACTATGTTGAGGAGCTGAAACATAATCTCATGAGTGTATCTCAGATTTGTGATAAAGGACATCCCGTCCATTTCACAGATAGAGAGGCATTAATACTGAAACCAAGATTTGTCATACTAGAGGAATGGATTGTCATGAGGGCACCTAGGAAGAATGACACTTATGTGATGGACATGAGTGTTGCTGAATCTTCTCAGGAGTCGACTTGTCTAATATCCAAAGCCTCTGATCCTGATTCACAAATGTGGCATAGGAAAATGGCTCACTTTCACTTTAGAAAGATGAACTTTATAGTCAAAAATGGACTAGTGCAAGGTGTTCCATTGCTGAAATTTGGGTTAGAGGACCAGTGTCTACCTTGTTAAAAGGAAAACAACACAAGAAACCTCATAAGTCCAAAACTCAAAATTCCATTGCCTCACTTTTTGACCTTCTTCACATGGATTTGTTCGGTCCTGTGAATGCAAGGAGTATTGGCAGTAAACATTACTACTTAGTTGTTACTGATGACTACTCGCGATTTTCATGGGTATTCTTTTTGGGATCAAAGGATGAGACAGCTGAAATGCTGATGACATTCTTTACCCATATTGAACATCAATATGGTCGAGGAGTCAAGAAAATTAGAAGCGACAATGGTCTAGAGTTCAAAAACTCGGTGATGAACGTCTTTTGCTTAAGCAAAGGAATTCAGCATCAGTTTAGTGCACCCTATGAGCCACAGCAAAACGGAGTCGCAGAAAGAAAGAATAGAACCTTAATTGAAGCAGCAAGGACAATGCTGGCTGATTCGAAGCTTCCTGTCATTTTCTAGGGAGAAGCAGTGAATACAGCTTGTCATGTACTTAACAGGGTTTTAACCGTCAAAAGACATAACAAAACGTGTTATGAACTTCTAAACGGTCGAAAACCAAACCTTAATGGTCTTGAACCCTTTGGTGTTCACTGTACATTATTGAAGACCAAAAATCAACCAAAATTTGGTGAAAAGGCTGACGAAGAATTTTTCCTAAGTTATGAGACCGGCACTCCAAACAAAAGGGTTAGAACTGGACCAGAATGGTTATTCAATTATGATGCAAAGGCTGACGAAGGTTATTCAATAAAACATCTGGTAGAGTTGAGATTGTATACAACATACAAGTCACCTCTTATACCCCAACAGTACAAACTGGACCATAATGGTTATTCTATTATGATGTTGTCTTCAAGTCTTTTAATCTTCCTATCCTAAGTGACATTGACACTTTAGGATTAGAACATGTAATGCTGGATGATGGTGAGAACAATGGTTTTACGCCTAGATCTAGTGTTCCATGTATAGAAGATTCAACTGATAAAGGAAAAGAAATTAGTGTCGATCCTATTGCGGATAGTCATCAAAGTCTAAATGACATTCCATCTTCTTCAGAGGTTACAGAGTCTGTGCAAGAAATTGTTGAGGATGATGTACCACCTCAGGGGGAGATTGGATCAAATCTAGGATCTGACCTACCAGTTGATACTACGATTTCGACTTGTGTGAACAAGTATCATCCAATTGATAACATAATTGGTGATCCAAGTTCTAGAGTGAAAACTCGTAGAGAAATTTCTGACAGCACAAGCTTCTATGTGTCGATCCAAGATACTAGGATAATACACAAATGCTTGTACAGCTGTTTTATTTCTGAATTAGAGCTGAAAAATATCCAAATGGCTCTTAAAGAGAACACCTGGGTAGAAGCAATGCAAGAGGAGCTTGCACAATTCAAGAAGCTCAAAGTTTGGGAGTTAGTTGATCTACCAAAAGGAGAATTTGCAATAGGCACCAGATGGGTGTTTAAGTGTGAAGGAGATGATAGAGGGATTGTAACACGGAATAAAGCAAGGCTTGTTGTTCAAGGATTTAATCAACAGGAAGGGATAGATAATACCGAGGTGTTAGCACCAGGAGCAAGGCTAGAAGCAATTCGATTGTTGCTGGCATATGCTCACATAAAAGAAATAAAGTCTATAAATTCGATGTAAAGAGTGCCTTTCTATATGGTAAAGTTCAGGAACTAGTGTTTGTCCAACAAGCTCCGGGGTTCAGCGATGCGGACTATCCAGACCGAGTCTATAAATTGGATAAGGCTCTGTATGGACTGCATCAAGCACCCAGAGCTTAGTATGAGACACTATCTACTTATCTCTTGGAAAACGGGTTCAAGAGAGGTCAAATAGATAGTACGTTATTCATCATGTGGAAAAAGGATGATTTCCTACTTGTACAAGTGTACGTCGTTGACATCATCTTTGGATCATCTGACGAGAACATGTGCAAAGACTTTGAACAAGTGATGAAGCGACGGTTTGAGATGAGTGCCATGGGAGAATTAAACTTCTTCTTAGGATTACAAGTTTGACAGATTCTTCATTCATCAGACGAAATATGTGCATGAAATGCTCACTCGTTTCAACATGAAAAAAGTTCGTCTAATGGCACTCCGATTCAACAGAATCACAATCTTGGACCAGTTACTGAAAGTATTAAAGATGTGGATCCGACTCAATATCGGGCCATTATCGGTTCTCTCATATATTTAACCGCTTCAAGACCCGACATAATGTTTGCAGTTTGCTTGTGTGCTAGATTTCAATCAAACCCTAAAGAGTCACACATGAAGGCAGCAAAGAGAATATTGCGTTATCTGAAGGGTAAACCGAAGTTAGGTCTTTGGTATCCCGCCGGAGGCAATTTTGACTTTGTAGCCTATATCGACTCAGATTATGGCGGATGTAGCTTGAACAGGAAATCAACCACAGGTGGTTGTCAATTAATAGGTGGTCGCATTGTTTGATGGCAGTGCAAGAAACAAACCACTGTCGCCATCTCAACCTGTGAGGCTGAGTATGTGGCAGCTGGTAGTTGTTGTTTACAAGTTCTGTGGATACAACAACAGTTGTGCGATTATGGTTTAAATTTCTCTAATACACCTATCTTAATTGATAATCAGTCAACCATGTCCATAACTAATAATCCAGTTAAGCATAGTAAGACGAAACATATTGATATTAGACATCATTTCATTCGTGACTGTGCTGAAAAACATATGATTAAATTAGTTAAGGTACCCACTGATGACAGTCTAGCCGACTTGTATACCAAGGCTTTTGATAGGTCTCGGTTTGAGCTTTTAATCCAACTAAATGGGATGAGTAATCCTGAGTAATTATTTCCCACAAGAACTTTGTCTAGTTGTAGTTTATTTCTACGTTTATCTTACACTTCTTTTATCTTTGCAAATCTAAGAAAAATTGAGGGTCACTGTACAATTGCAAAGAAATGATGAAATCATTACCCATGCCTAGAACATTTTTAAATGTGTGGCCTTTGGATGTAGAACATACACAGTAAAAGTATCTAAAATGCAAAGTACTTTATAGCTTCACTATTCGATGTATTTGTAGGCATTAGACATAACGGTTTTTGAGTACTTAATCTATTCTAAATAATGCGATTTTTCTGTGAAATCTTTATGTTGATGTACGACTTAAGTCTTAATTCTTAGGAAATAGAATGTACCTAAATGCTTGCTATCGGATAAAATTAAAATAATTCATCTGGGGGGTTCACTGACTGTCTCTTCTACTACATCTTGAAACATGATGACCTAGACTCAGTCAGTGTATCCTAAATCTGGAACAAACTCGACCGTGAAACAACAATACCGTTTTCAAGGTCTCTAGTCAAACTATGTTGCTTTGTTGTACAAAAGTACAGACCTGTCACCTCTGGTTTGATTTTAGATTTGTTTGCTTCTAACCCTAGTATTGTCTTATAGCTGAAACATGTACCTATGTGCATTGCTGATAATACAAAATGACTTGACTTTAAAGATAATATAAAAAATATAAAAAATATGAAAAATATCCGATACATGATATTCTGGACTTTCTAGATTCTAAGGGTATATCAAATGTAAGATACATAGTAAGTCGTAAACAATAATTAAATTTGTATTTGAGAATTCTGCGTGTCAAATGTTTAAGTGGACAACAATACTGATAATCGTAGTGTTCTATATAATTTACAACAAAAAATAACAAAGGAATAAATAAAAAATTCCTATCTGTGTATTGTGCTCATCATGGCTAATTTGATCTTTGTATCAGTGACACTCATAAAAAGATTGTACGTTTCAACAATATGAACAAATTCATATTTGCATTTTAAATTTTAAGTTATTTTATTCTATTTTATGTTATTTAATAAAAGTTTTTCGTTTACGGGAAATACGTACATTTAGTTTGATTCGTAGCTCAAACCCTGCTCTATTAAGTGCCGACGTATGTTGGTCTTTTGCAAAATATCTTTAAGTTTGAAAAATTGAAAATTTGAAAAGTTTGAAAATTTTAAGTTTTTGGCTAAGTATATCTAAGTTCGTACGAACTTAGATGTTCGAATGTCTAAGTTCGTACGAACTTAGAATGGGTATTTAAGGGGCTGACCGGGTCAAACCCCTTATGCTTCAAAAACCTTCGAACTTACACACATTCGAACTTACTGGAGCCTTCAAACTTACATTCGAACTTACTGAAACCACCATTTTCAATCTGAAACTTAAAATTTAATCCGTGTTAGACCATTATAATCCGATAGAAATCATCTCTATACTTACACGAACCTAAGTAAACATTAAAGCATTTGAATTGTTAAAACATGTTAAACTCAAAATTAAAGTGTGTTTTTTATAAAAACAACTTTAACTTAAATATTTGACGTGTGTTTATGGTTAAAATTGATTGAAACTTGTTGCACAACATCATTTGGACATATGTGAATCTATTTCATGTGCTTGATCATGTTTTAATAGCAAAAAAATTTAAAGTTGATAAAGGTGTTCATCGTTCAAACTTACTGGTTCGTACGAACCTAGCCAAGTGTAAGTTCGTACGAACCTATACAGGGTTGTAAGTTCGTACGAACCTACTTGGGTTTGAAACACAATTATCATTTTTCTTAACACTATGTATTATAACCTATATTAAATTGTTGAATCTATCTTGCAGGATTCCAAATTCATTATAGATTATAACTAACATTATTGTTATCTACTTTTGGCTTGTTTTTGTCGTGTGTGTAGATATGGCTGATCAACGTGCGTTCTATGACAAACACAATCTCGCCATCTCTTTTGATCTGGTTGATGGGAACACTGACCCATTTCGAGGCATGTTGGACTATTTCATGCGCTCAAGAGTGTTCTACGCACTGACTCACTCACCAACGTTAAAGTTTGAATTCTTAAGACAATTCTGGGCGACTGCTGAGCATGATTGTCGCCCTAACCCTCCAGTCATCCGTGCAACAATCTGGCATGACGTCATTGGTATATAACAAGCCATACTGCTTCTCTCAATTCTTCTTTGATGAGATGGTGCAACAAATTAGGGGGAGCGTAAAGGATTGATTTATCCTATACCCGCGATTCGTCATGATGATTCTTAACGAGTTGATTCCAAACCTCCCAGCTGGTGATCCAGTCATTCATCTGGTGTCATTGGATAAGAAAATTTCCGGCCACGTCTTAGTCACAGCAGTCGTCGTGCTGTTGCTGACAGACCTCAGGCAGTACCGTTATTCGGGGCAATTATTGATGAGAATTATCAAGCCCCACCCAATGACAGGTGGTGGGATGTTCCACAAGCCGAAGAGGGGGCCGAAGAACAAGCTGCTGAGTCACCCGTTAAGGCTGAAGCTGATATTCCAGCGCCACCGCAAGTGGCGACTGAAGCTCAACACGAAGTTGTTGAAGAAATCTTGCACCAGCTAGAGCACCCTGTTGAGGGTGAGCGAGTTGTAGCTGATATTACTGAAGCTGTAGTGCGAGATGTACTATAAGGTGGTGCCGGCTCAAGTGCTGCGGCCACTAGATCAAGACATGAGGCTTTTGATGACGTCTTGAGGGAAATAGATACTTTTTTCTCTGCGGGTGATGCAGGATCCCCGCCTGCTGATGAAGCCGGAAAAAGCAAGGCTACTGATTCTGAGGCAACTAAGAGTGATGCCGATGATGATGACGGTGATGATGCTGATGATGATGATGAGGACCGACCCATGATTGGGTTCAATGGTTCTCTGGGTGTTTTACTTGACCCCAAGGTGGCATTGGCCAACGTAAAGGGAAAGAGGAAAGTTCAAGAAGAAGAAGAAGATAGGGATTATTTTCCGGGGGGAGATGAGGTCGTTGACTCCAAAACAGAACAGTATGAGCTGCGGGCTCGTAAATGCCAGCGCTCTACCGGTGTAGTTATTCGTGAGGGTGGTGCTCCTCCCCGAATCATAATTCCAACGCCTCCGCCCGTTATATCCTCCAACCGTCCAACCAACAACCACATCTACTGCTCCACCTACAACCGCAACAACAACAACTCCAGAGACTCCACTTCCTGAACCTCCTACCACTACAACTACTGCACCTCCATCATTTACCACTCCTCCTCTAACTCAATCGACCCCGTCGATCCCCAACCCTGCTGCTAGTCTCTCTAATCCGGACAAATTCACATATCTTGAGGGCCGGATCACAAGTTTGGTTGATATGGTTGCAGACTTGACTGCTGTTGTTGCTAGTCAAGAAATCCGAGTTAACAACTTAACGGATTTAAATCACCACTTGAGAAGAGAAATGATAAACTGGAAGAGATATTAAGTGAGAATATGATTCTTCTCTTTCGGTTGAAGCGCAAGGTAGCTCAGGGGGAGATGATGAGCTGTAAAGAAGACGAGTTGAGACGAAAAAGAGATCATGACCATGACGATGATCCCGAGGCTTTAAAGGAAGGTGAGCTGCCTAGCTCTTCAACTGGAAGGCTAGTGCCACAGGCTCAGGGGGAGTCAAGTCAAAAAGAAGGAGCGAGTGGTTCAGCTCAAACTCCTGTCAATCTGGATGAATCTGACACCATCGAAGCACTGCTTGGATTAGAAGAATTTGATAGCGATGGGTCAGAAGTTGAAGAAGGAGAGATCTTTAATACAGATGTTGCAGATTGGAAGTCAGACGAAGAAATGGTTCAAGATACAGATATTGATATTGATGAACACGTCGTGGCGAAGCAACCTGTCATTGAAGTGATAATTGAGAATGAAACTGGTGAGAAGATGTTAGATCACAAGGATCTAGAATCAGAAGATGACGAAGTCCTTGACAATGAGATAGATGCTGAAAAAGAACCCTCCAGAGCAGAACTGAAAACATTGTGGTTTAAAGAGGCTGAAAAGGAACCAGAGATAAAGTACAGGGGAGATATTAGCGTCAAAGGATCTGGCGATCTGGATAAAGGCATCATAAGTTGGTTCTATGACAGTGAACTCAAACTGTTCATAATTAAAAGATATGATGGAATTCAGTACTTGAGAAACAAACTGAAGGTATTCAGCTCGTTGCCAAAAATTGAATTGAAGGAACTGGCCTGGATTGACTTGGTGAATCGTGGAAATAATCCTTACGCCTGGACTTTAGACAGAATTGTTAGGCGTGAAGGAAGAGCGAATAAATTCATTGATTTAAAACCAAGGGCAGGTAAAAGAGTTCCTGACTTGACCAGGATTGATCCCGCTACTAACAAGCCATGGATGAAGATGGTTTATAAACCAGTCAAGTGCTTGAAGAGGGTTCCATTGAAGAAGATGCCACAAGACGTTCTAGCAAACCTGAAATGGTGGTATGTTGATAGTGAAACTGCAGAGACAGTAATGGAG
Source organism: Logfia minima (assembly GCA_963921325.1). Lineage (NCBI taxonomy): Eukaryota > Viridiplantae > Streptophyta > Magnoliopsida > Asterales > Asteraceae > Logfia > Logfia minima. Next base: position 22,108,750 of record OY992769.1, read on the forward strand.
GAAATGTGGTGCTGAGAGTCTACGACAGTTTACATCTGGTACACTTGACAAAGGATGATCTAATGAAGCTGCATGTCAACAAGATTCTCTACAGAGATAATTGGAGACACGAGGGCCGAAGATATAAAAAGGTTGTCAAGGTGTGTGTTGAGAAGGGATCTGGGTTGGAAGTCATCAGAGCTGATCAGAAGATGCTCAAAAGACTAAGTAAAGACTGAAGACTAATAGAGCTATTGTCAAGGGGGAGTCTGTTTGTGACAATCATCAAAAATCTCAGGTCAACACCGAAATTAAAACCCTAGTATTACGTTTACAGCACCTTAAAATCCTAGTGAAAGAGTCTAGGTTCGACTCCTTAAGTACCGAGTCCGTAAGTTACCGAAATCGCGTAACGTCATAGAAGATTGCTTAGCTAACTTTAAGACTTTGAGGAATATTAAATTAGATTACAAAGTGCCAAAGAAAACAAATGAAATTAAATTTCATAAGCCATCACAAAATATTTACATATCTCAAAAATCGGAATTTAACCAGAAAATTTCGTAAATCGGTAATCGTAACTGGAGAATCAGTAAATTAATTCGCGAAAATCATTTGTAATTAAAACAAATACATCATAATAAATATTATGAACTATTGAACATAAAGTTTCATAACTCCAATTAAATCGCAAAGAAATCCTAATTAAACATCTATAAACTCACAAAACTTGTACAAATTAATTATATAAGCTTTGAGACTTTTATATAACATATTTTATAAACTTTTTTTTAAAATTTCAGCCCCCCCCCCCCCTCCTTTTCTTTGATTACTCCCCTCCCAAGGCATGCATTCCCCATTTTCCCAACACTTCTTATTATTGCTTTCATTCTCTCAAGGAAAAAAACACACACAATTCTCTCTAAACACACACTAAACTCCAGCAACTTATCATCCTTAAATCATCTCCTTGAAGGTGTTCATACACCTAAATCAATATTCCAAGGTATGAACACCATCTTTAACTTCCATTCTTGCATTTTCATACTTTGAATCTTGTAAAAACATGATTTTTATGCCTTTTACCATGGCTAAAAATCTCATACAAGGTTTGATGGTTTGTAGGATCCCTTACACTTGTTTAAGTGTCAAAACAAAGGGTAACCCATGATCAAACCGAAAACAAACCGAAAAATCGTCTTTTCTATGTTTTTGATGTTCATTTACTAGTTCTAGTTAGAATAAAATTTTTAAACTACTAAAAATCATTTCTAACACATCTTGAATGTATTTTAACACCAAGAATGTGTTAGATCAAAGGTTTAAAGGAATAAAGAAGACCTAGAGCTTGGTAGCAAGTGGTGTTCTTGAAAAAGAACCCAAAAACCCGATTTTTGGGCTTGCATGCACCATTTTCGTATCTAGATCTTATTTTATGTTAAAGTATATTGTTATTTCTGTAAAAGTACATATTTATGCATATAAGACAAAGCCTCAATCATTGGATGAGGTCTAAAAATCGTGGGTTGTGGAAACACACCAAAAAGATTTCTATTGTCTCATATGAATCTGTCCAGATTTTTGACCTACTTGAAACGACCATAACTCAGTGAATAATGGTCCAAAAATCTTGATTTTTCTTCTTGAATTTAGTTCAATGTCTTACCTTTAAAAAACCACTGGTCTCATTCAAATCAATTGAGTTTAAGACTCCCCAATGTACCAAACAAAACTGGTGCGCAAACAGTAATTTTTCTGTTAACATCATGTAATGATATTTGTTTAAGGGTCTTAAACTATTCAAAAGCATTTGAGAAAATTATTTTATATTCCTAACACATATATCTCAGTAATATAAAAAGATAGAAATTTATTTTGTTGATTAAGTATTTTTAGAAAATGCATGACTTATATGCATAATCTTGGCCTTGTAAATGTATGAATGATGGTGTTGTGATGAATGTAAAATACAAAAATAATAGGTAAAACGTGTTTAAAATTTGGGGGTGATTTTTCTCAGTATCTATGTCTTGAAAAGAACCTTGAAAATAAAAATGAGAATTTTTGGGAAAACTAAAGCATTTTTCTTGGTTTAATGCAAATAAAGTCTCTAAAAGGAGAAAATATTTATGAAAAATACTTTTTGACATCAAAAAAATGTGGGAAAATTACAGTGTCATTTTCCACATAAATTGACACTATCCTCAAAATTTAACACCCATTGGAATTGTTTTGATATGTTTTCCGATGTACGATTTGTTAAAACATATACGATTGGGAACCAATGTTCCAGTGCGCTAAATGGCATGAAAACTTTACACAAACTCATAAATGAGTTAAAACTGATCTAGTAAAAATTTCAGAAATTTTCAAGAACAATTACTATTTTTCTCATATTTACCTCACTCTTTTGGTCAAGAAATGATTAAAAATAATCTGTAAATCTAAAAATTCTCAAATTTTCACAGAAAATTTGTGAATCATTTTCCATGTTGTATACCAAGTTTGGTAATTTTTAAAATCTGTTTTCAAGTGATTAATGTTAATCACAACCCGAGTGATTACCGACAACGACAAATCAAACTTTAACGGCACTTTGTAACACAAACGACTAACTAAACAATGTTAACAAGCCATCTTAGCCAAGAATCTAATTAGGAACCTTGTATTCGTAGGTCTTGGATAGGAGTCACTCTTGGTCGAAACGCGCTTTACATCCATTTCCGTACGCATACTAACAATTGTGAGTACTCAGCCCCTATTTTAACGCTTTATCTAAATGTTTTGGGGTGAAAAGCATGCATGAATGACTTGAATAATTTATACTTGAAAATGATATGTTTTATAATTCACTTAAATTACAAATGCCATGATATGATTATTATGCTGTGCTATGCTATGCTAAATTTCAAAACATTGTCGTGAATGCTTATCGATGTTACATGATTATATGCTTGATTTCTATCGTATATAAAGTCCCCGGTATCTCTACACGACCATTTACTCTATATGAGCCAAATGATGCATATGAAAAGTACTATTTGGGAGCGAGACCACCTCCCCACTCACGCGGCCACGTGAGTGCATTCCATCATCCTAAATGCCAACGATAGGGCATCACTGTTTGGGGCAAGGGTTTATCGGTTGTAGGTTTGGTTGTGGACGCAAGCATAATTTAAGCATGAATTTCATAAACAAAATGTAATGGCATAGTGATTTCGAAAACATCTATTAACGCAAGGCGCTTTGACACGTAAACGACGTTGCTAAAAAACGATAAACTTGCGACTCAAATTTTATAATGACATAGTCATTCGAGATGAGGTTTCTTTATGAATTATCAACTTAGGGCCAAGCTCTACAATGACATTGCTCTTTGAAGTAAACTTCCTTTAAAATCTTAAATATCACAACTTGGACGTTTATCTTGTTATGTAATTCGAAACGCTACTTCATTAACCATACATATATAACCGGAGTTATTAAATCATAAATCATTGTGATTTTGACAATTAAAGATGTAGTTTCTCATGACATCACGTTTTCTTATGAAACTAGATATAATAATTCGTCTAAATGACGAATGGTTTGTTTGAAAGAGGGCAAGCCATTAACTTTATAAAACATAACTTGAATTTATAGAATAAGTTTTACATACTTAATCAAACACACCATATCGTGAGATTTATAAACTTCGAATATTCCTTTTAAAATATGAGTATGGTGTTATAGATGAACTATGACTTTTAATTGAGTTTCTAAAGTATCGCTTTTAAATGAGTCCCATATTTAAATAAATTTCATTTACAATCAAGATATCTATTCACAAAGGAATTTAATATTCAAATAAATATCACTCTTAAAAGAGCTTTAAGTAAATGAATTCCTTGTATAACTACTGTGAAATAACACTTGACTATTATTCAATGTTCATTTTAACTGGGGATCGGTTGATTACCTTAGTCGTGTGAGCTCGGCACTAAACAAATTATCCTTGTAAACTAATCACTCATAACGTGTAACGTTTGAACCAAACTTCATAAACTTTTAAAGGAAGTCTATCATTTTACCAAACCTGAGTACTCACCAACTATGTTTCATAGTTGACCTGTATTTTTACATGCTTTTCAGGAATTAGTCTCAACTTGTCCATTGAAGCTAAATCCGCTAGATGACTTATGCTGTTGTTGTGTTACGCAATTTGTATCTTTTGGATGTAATAGTGTGTTTAGGTTATCCACTTCGTGCTGTAAACGCTTGTAAGACATAATGTTATGTATTATTGTAGACCGTTGAACGGTGACATTTTGTAATTTTCGATTATGAAATCATTGTACTGTTACATCTCGTGTTTCCGCTTTAGCGGGGTGTGACTCTGTTGGTACATGTTTGTGACAACAGCTTCTATTATGTAATAGATTAGTTTTTGTAATAGTCTTTGATACTAATAAATGAAATATTTTGAAATGATTGTTTATTAATGTGTTAGAAATATATTTGTGTTTTGTGTAAGTTCGTACGAACCTATAGGTTCGTATGAACCTAGTCTGGTACGAACTTGGGCAGGTAAGTTCGTACGAACCTAGCTGCCTATAAATATAAAGTTCGAAAATATCATTTCTAAGCTTTCATACGAACTGAGATCAGTAGACTAAGTTCGTACGATTCATCCTAGTTTGAATACGTACGAAGTAAGGGTTTGTAAGTGAGATAGACGTGTTTTAGACACTCGTATCGTTTCTTAGAGTATTCCGCACTCTAACAAGCGTTGTTACCCCGTTGGATCCGTTCAAGGGTGACCTACAATCTTTATTCTCTGTGTTAATCAAATGATATAAAAGAAATGAAGGATTTCTAAGAACTTCAATAAATAAGCGTAATCTAAATGAAATATAAGTTAAGTGTCTTTGATTGTCAACTTACAACAACAGTTCTAATACTTCTCTTAACGTTCAACTCCACTTCAAAAAATCTAAAAATAAAATCCATCATCTTCCGCAAAACACTAGCCACCCTTGCACACACACGTCACTTTAAGGTAGCCTTATTCTGTAACATCCCAAAATTGTCGAAAATTTAAAGTTGGAGAATCTTTGTTATGGCCTGGGACCTTAACTGGTAAAGTCGTAGGAGCGACCTTGTGGGTCCTGCGACTTTAAATGATAAAGTCACATAACAGATTTAAATGAAATAAATTGAGGAGCTAGAGTGTAATTCGTGATATATACATATACATGACTCGTCTAAACATTTTCAGAACATTTAGACGAGCTCCTGAGGCGGTTTTAGAGTGAGAAACAGAGAAAAGAGAGAGAAAGAGTATAAATCAAGTTTAGAATCCAAAACTGAAGCAATTGAACCGTGAATTTAAGGTAAGACTTCAATTATTATGTGTTATAAGTGTTATTAAGTGATTTGAACGGATTGGAATGGATTAATTTGATTATATTAAGCCTGAATTTGAGAAATTCGGATTTTGGGGTCTGAATTGTTCGTCATGCGATTTTAGTGATAAAGTCGCAGTATGCGACTTTAATGGTAGTGTCGCACTAAGCCGACTCCAGGCTGCGACCTTAGTGATAAAGTCGTAGTAAGCGACTTTGAGGTGTGCGACTTTAATAATAAAGTCGCGTAAGCTTGTTTTGAGACACTAATGATAGTGTCGCATGATGTGTTGAAGCGACTTTAATGAAGTGTCGCTAAATTTATAAAAGAGTTGATAATTATATCTGTTTGTGTACAAATCGGTGTTCCGTACGTGGTAATCGAAGATATTCAACCACACGTTTCTCGAGGTAAGTAATAGAAGGATATAAATTGAATGAGAATATCCAAATTGCAGGAGTACTTGAGTGTACTGTATTAATTCAGCGATCAAAGTGTTATTATTGACCTTCTTTATGCTGAGTGATCATAAATGGTCTAGCCGTGTTATTATTGACCCTCTTTATGCTGAGTGATCATAAATGGTCTAGCCGTGTTATTATTGACCCTCTTTATGCTGAGTGATCATAAATGGTCTAGCCGTGTTATTATTGACCCTCTTTATGCTGAGTGATCATAAATGGTCTAGCCGTGTTATTATTGACCCTCTTTATGCTGAGTGATCATAAATGGTCTAGCCGTGTTATTATTGACCCTCTTTATGCTAAGTGATCATAAATGGTCTAACCGTGTTGCAATTGGCCCTCTTTATGCTGAGTAATCATAAATGTCCTAGCAGTGTGATTATGCACTCTAAATGAGGCAAAGTGATTATAAGTGGTTATAGTGTTCGATAAAATTTCTATCTTATACTGTTGATGTGATTCTGTTACTTACTAAGCCGATGTGCTTACCCATTCTGTTGTTGCTGTTTAATACAAGTGGGTCGAGTAAAGGAAAAGAGGGACTTGGGAAAGAACTGCAGTGCGAATAGTGGTGAACTTACTAATTAAACTCAGAAATCGAAAAGGTTGATAACCTGAAAAAGGAGCTTGCAAATAATCTTGATATATTAAAAAAAGGTGACTTGGGAAAGGGATGTTTTTAAGTTTCACATGGATGAATATATAATTACTAATGAGAAACTTGAAAAAGAAAATAAGTCCTTAATAAAGGAAATTCTTGAATGTTCATCACAATGTAAAGCATCAAAAGACGTTGAAAATCGTGTTAAACAACGTATGACCATGGAATTGCTGATGTAGGACCGTTAAGGACAGACCTTTTCACAATGAATCAATATCAAATGCTAAAGCGCGGAATTCAATAGCAAAATCAAAGTACGTTAACAATTAAACTCAACACAATCAATCACAATAATATATTTAACAAACCAAACCAGATGTGATTTACAGATGAATGACCAGAGAGAATACTACAGGCTGCACAATTTCGTATTTCAGCAACAGCAGATCTGAAACCTTAAACGACTATTTATAGGTGACTAATCAGCCTGTTTAGCGATATTGTAATATCGCATATGCGATATTGTAATATCGCTTAAGCGATATTGCAATATCGCTAGTTCCAAAAACAAGACTAATTATTACAACTCGATAACCTAGACCAAGTGACAGACACTCTAAATGTACCAACAAACTCCCCCATGTCTGCAGCTTGGTTTTCAAAAATAATCTTCAGTTAAGTCTTCAATCAAACTCCTCTATGTCTTCAATATTTAGACACTCCCCCATTGAGATAGCATGGTCTTCATAATATTGATGTTCAGATTCATGTGACTGACACACCTTTTGCATACAATAAGATCTTCAAACTATATGACCATCTCTCAATCTTTAGCAGCTTCTCCAATATAATTTATCTTCACAGTCTTTGGAGAATAACCAACATCTTTTATATCTTCAATATTTGACTTTAACAAGATATGTGATATTGAATAAAACAACATAGAACTAAAATATTTTTGTAATTTTCTTTATAATTTAAAAGTAAAGAATACCAAAAAGAAAATAAATCGGGGATAAGATTGTAATATGTCTGCTTAAGGATCATATCAGGATATCATGCATTTATTAGGAAATAGTAAGTGTTATTTTGATTATCAGTATATTTTTCCAAATTTAAATTTAGCACGCAGAGTTAACTAGCCAAAGAGACAATCAGGAACAAGACGATTAGAGGTATTGTTTTTCCACTTAAACATATAACATACTCAACTTCAAGCTTAGCAATTATTGTGAGAGTGAATAAGTCTTCGTGAATCTCACATAGATATACCCCTAGTATCAAGTCATGCCCAAGACTTCGATTAGTTAGAGAAAGCATTTGAATTCAACATTTTTAAGAATCAAGCCAGCGGTGACAGGTCTGTACTTACATACAACAAAGCGACATACACTTGATTCAAGTGATTGCAAAACCAAACTTGGTCAAACCATTTGGCGACCTCATAAGTAATCTTTGATTTTATAAGATTTGTAAGTACTTTTGACTTTTGTTTGCATTGTTTTTGAAAGTATACTGACTGAGACCAGGTCTGTACAAACGTACAACAAAGGAAACAGACAGCATAATTCCCCAAATGTTGTCATATACAAACTCAAGTTAATAGAAGCATGGCATGCTGACACATAAGAAGTAAGACGCATTGTCATACATCATATGATGATCATCACAAAAGATCAGACACAGATTAAGAGATTTCTTAGTTGCTCAAAGATGAGTATGAGAATGCCTACCAATACATCGTGCAAGTAGTCAGATGTCTAGAAGGTCAAGTATAACAGATACGTGATAAACCTACTGATACATCAAACATAAACCTTAAAATTTCCATTTTGTGTACATGTCACCTGATGAACTATCATATTCCAAGTTATTTACAGACACAATCCAAAATGTTTTCCAGAATTAAGAATCTTGCTGTTCAAATTTCTGATTGAAATAATTACTCCCCCTGAACAGCAAATTCTTTACTCAATTCTAATTCAAAGGTTATTCCCTAAAACTTAAACTAATTTTAAATATATATATATATAAATTTTTTTAATTTAAGAAATTTCGCAACGTTACATTTCTTGAATACTAAAAAGTATAAAGAGTGGTTGTTGCAGAAACTAACAAAAAGAACAAATAATGACTAAAAAAAAAAAAGTTCCAAAATCACATATCAAGTCAAATCAATTCTTTTTAACCACGTTATTCCGTTTCGAAACGTTGATAAACTCAGCCAGTCAATCACAATGCACATCCTTGCAGTCACTAAAAATACAATCTATCAAAAAGTTGACTGCAACACCACAAACAATGAAACATTAGATTTTATGGGACACCCAAGCTTTGATAGGCTTGAGATGTCCATTAGCGTCCATAATCATCACATCAATGAGTTTATGATATTTTAAAAGGTCACTTGATTTCATTGTTGTTTTGTTTGTGGATTTTTGTTTCCACACCTGCTTAACATTGGATGATTTCTGATTAACTACATCAAAATTTCTAACCAGCGGTTGAGAAGATATAATGTTATTAACCTTTGAAATTTTAACATTACTAGATGACTCACGTTGTTTTGATCTCTGAAAGTTTCTATATTTAGGACGACGTGGATCATTGCGTGATGCCCATTTTCTAGCAAGCACCGGACACTGATTAATAAGATGACCCTGCTTCTTACAATAGAAACATGATCGTCTCTCTCGGAAAGTGTGGTCATCACACGACAGTGGTTTCGGTGAAGGAGGTGACTTACAAGGCTTGTTTTCAGGTACATTTGCAGCACATGAACACTTATGTGAACATGAAGGAGTAAATGTATTTGTAGTTGAAGAAATCTTTTTAGAAAATATTTGACCTCTACCTTCGGTAGTAAGTATTAAATTTTCTGTCTTGTTGTTATTCTTCTTAACTTTCTTTGTAACCTCGTGAGTTACATCCTCCACTTCCACCACCTCTTCAACATTTGTTGAAGGCACAAACAAAATAGGTTCAAATTTAGGCTTAATAAGCTCAGCCTTCTTTTTATTTGAACTTGGGACTTTAAGCAACTCAGGTCGCTTGACATCAACAGCCTTAACAAGTTTAGACTATGTAACCTCTACAACTTTAACAGTAACTGGTTTCACAACAGGGTTTGTATCCTTCTTGAGAACATAAGGGACATAATCTTTTATTTCATCCTGTGAGAGACTGGGCTGATTCAAGTTTGAGGGAGGAGGTTGGTTGTGATAACCAATTCCTGCCTTACTATTTGTATCAGTCCTTTGACTTTGCAGGATGTCGGAAAAGACCATAGTAGATGTTGAAATGTTTGCAAGTCTTCGTTTTAAATCAATATTATCAGCTTGAGTATTAGCAAGATCCTTTTTAAGATGAGCAATAAGTTTTAAATAGCTATCAATCTCATCTTGTTTGTTGTAGATCATAGCTTTCAACTCTTTCTTTTCTTCGATAAGTGTCTTTTGATTTATTTCAAAAACTTTTTCATTATCTTTTAACACTCTGTTCGCTTGAATAAGACTTGTTAGATATGTATTCAAACGATCATTATCTACTATGTACCTGTTAATTTTACCAGTTAATATAATACAGGTTTCACAGTTAAATGAATCACATTCTACCTAATTCTCAACATCTGCCATCAGTGCTATATTATCTTGATCATCCATGGCCGAGAAGTCATAGGCTTCTTCATCTTCCAACATTATAGCAGCCTTGGCAACTTCATTGTCCTTCTTGAAGGCAGAAGGTCTTGTGAAACCCGTCGAGGGTTGTCTACCCTTCTCACATTCTCTTGCGAAATGGCCTAGGTTTTGACATTTATAACATCTGATCTTTGATTTGTCAAAACCCATACTCGTTTTATCAGTAACATCTTCAAGAGATTTCTTTCCTGTTTTCTTCAAATAGGTCTTCGTTCTTCTGGTAAGCATAGCCATGTTCAAACGAAGGTCCACTCTCTCTAGCTCATCAGGATCAACTTGAGCAAAGTCTTCATCGGTAAGATCTACCGAGCTAATCCTCTTCGATAAAAACTCATCATATGATGATAAAAACGCATTGAAGATTACTGCATGCTCATTGTGTGATGCAGTAGCAGAAAAGGATGGTTGGATTGAAAACGAAGAGAATGTTCCTGGTTTAGATTCAGAAGTAGACGGCCCAGATAGAAGAGCTGTACTTCCATATCCAAAACTACTGTTATCAGGAAGCAAAGAGCTAGATTTTGTGCTTTTCTTTTGGATGTCCAAAGCACATGTTTCTAATTTTCCAATAAGTTGATCCAAAGACATTGCCAATATGTCTGGATCACTCTCCATCATTAATACTCGAGTTTCCCAAGAAGGAGGTAGAGCATTTAGCAGTTTCTTGTTGACCTCCATAGAGCTAAATTTGTGTCCACCCTCAGTCAGCTCATTCACAAGACGTGAATATCTACAGAACAAGTCATTAACCGTCTCGTTCTTCTGAATATCAAACAGATCATACTGTTTCTTTACAAATTCCAGCTTAATTTGCTTGTATTCAGTGGTACCTCCACATCTTTCAGCTATGCCATTCCACAGATCATAAGCTTTATCATGGTGCTTGAACATCTTCATAGCATCAGCAAATAAAGACATGGTTATAGCAGAGTGAGCCTTTCGTTCACATTCCCATGCCTTACGTTCCTCAGCAGTCATTGAACGAATGGTTTTTGGAGGAGGTATACCCACATGTTCTCCACCTGCAACCGGTCTAACGTATCGTTCAATTAAAGGTATCTCCATTTCAGGGTCGGTAAACGCAACAAACGATAAGAATCTCCCACGCCATTCAGAATACTCCATTCCCGGAGCAAAGAATGGAGGTTTATTTGCAGAACCAACTTCAGCATTGTGTTTCAACATAGCATTCACAGCTTGTAAAGTAGTCATTTTTAAAAATTTCAAATTTGTTCGAACGAATTTTTTTCCCTCCAAAAATTTCAAAATTTTGGTCGAGTAAAATGAAAATTTTTTCAAACAAGAATTAGGCAAAGGGAAGCACAAATTCAAATTTTTTTTTTTTTTTTTTGAAATCAGAGGAAAAAGGGCGATATTGGGATAATATCGCTAAAATCAATCAAGCGATATTGGGATAATATCGCTAAAATCAACTAGGCGATATCAAGGTAATATCGCTAGTGATATCGCTCAAATTAATGAGACCTGAATTTGCAATGTCGCTAAAAACCCTAATGGCGATATTGATGGTAATATCGCTATCAATATCGCTAAAACGGCTGTAAACCTAAAAAAAATAATTTTTACGAATCAAACAAAAATAAGGTTTAAAATTTGACGAACACAGCACCAGATATCACTAAAAATACTGAATAAAATGCTTTAAAGACAGATAAACGATTTGTTTATCGTAAAACAAGTTTAAAAGATTTTAACACGTACGAATATTGATTCAATAAACCACTAATCCAATGATTATTGGCTCTGATACCACTTGTAGGACCGTTAAGGACAGACCTTTTCACGATGAATCAATATCAAATGCTAAAGCGCGGAATTCAATAGCAAAATCAAAGTACGTTAACAATTAAACTCAACACAATCAATCACAATAATATATTTAACAAACCAAACCAGATGTGATTTACAGATGAATGACCAGAGAGAATACCACAGGCTGCACAATTTCGTATTTCAGCAACAGCAGATCTGAAACCTTAAACGACTATTTATAGGTGACTAATCAGCCTGTTTAGCGATATTGTAATATCGCATATGCGATATTGTAATATCGCTTAAGCGATATTGCAATATCGCTAGTTCCAAAAACAAGACTAATTATTACAACTCGATAACCTAGACCAAGTGACAGACACTCTAAATGTACCAACAGCTGAAAAATTGAGATTAGAAAACAAGATCAAAGAGCTTCAAGATAAATTGTTTAAACGTGGTCAAACAGCTCAAACCATTTTTCTCAATAAACCTAAAGATATCAAATTCTATAATCCCAGAGAAGGATTAGGTTTTGAAAATCCCTGCTATTTACAAAAAGCTATTTCTAAAGTACCTACCTTGTATAACTACGGCGATATGGGAAGTATTTTAAAAATGTTTTTTGTAAAAACAACTAATGAAGAAGAAGTTATTGAGAATTTCAATAGAGCAAAAACTGAGAATGCACAATTTTCATTTAATTATGAGAAATTAAATGAAAGTTATGGCACAAGGAAAATACCACTTTCTGAGGATTATTTTCCAAGTTGTTCAACACCTGTTATTGATCAAGATGAGGTTATGGAACAAGTGGTTAAAACAAAACTTTATATTCCAAATTTAATTTTGGAAAATAAAAGTTTTGATCTTGAAAAACAAATAACCACTCTACAACTAACTTTTGATCAAGAACGAACAACTCTTTTGCAAACTATTGAATACATTAAAAGTAATTCCTCTTCATCTAGTTCAACATCATTATCAAAATCTAACCATGAACTTGAGTTTGAGAAGAACTTAGGAAAAGAGTTTGAAAAAAAGAAAGCCTCAAATGTCAAACACATTTTGAAACCACAAGTGAATGTTCCAGAGAAGACTTATACGGAAAAATCTTCCAAATCAATTTCAAAAAGGATTTCTCAGTTTACCAATTATTTCTTTGCAAAAGAATAAGGGTTATTCTAAGAAATCATATTCACCTGGAACATTTACTCAAACGAATTTTCATCGTTCAGATTCTTATGCTTTCAACACTTCACGTAAATTGGTTTCTCAATTTCCAAAGAAAACTAACGTTTGGAAATCGAAACAAAGCTTTTCTGAACAATCTTCCCAACCAAAGTCATTCAACTACTCAAGATCGAAGATGTTTGCTCTTGCACCACAAAATGTTTCTTATCCAGTACAAAGAAAGAATGATTTTGTACTCCCCATTCCAAAAAGATTTCACTCACAGTTGATTCCAAGAAACTTATTTCGAAATGAAACACCGAGTTTCAATTCAAAATGGAATTCAACATCTTGAAACCAAATAGACACAACCTATAAATGGGTTTCTAGATTCTCAAAACCCATTGGTACGGTGCTTAAATGGGTTCCAAAAGTTGTTGTTTAAATTTCCAATCATTGACTCATGAACAAATCGGTTCATAACTCGTTCTTCAAATGAAAATGGTTTCTGAACATTTCAATTCAAACCCGTCATAATTGAAAGAGCTCAAAGCTTGAGATCGAGCTCCCGTTATACTTTCTTTTGAGAAATGTATGTTATATTTGAGGGGGAGCTCGTACAAAATTAAAACTTCCAAGTGTTAAAACTACTTGTCTTTATCAAACACTTTGGAAGATTTTCAATATTTTTAGGTGCTTATCAACTTGAGGAAATTTTATTGATACATCAAACCGACGAAGTTCACATATCACAACATTGTGATACAATGATCAATTCATCATCAATTGTTGGCAAATGTTGCAATCTGCACTGAGTGTTATAGATTTCAAATATCTCCTATGATCCACCAGAGCCGGATGGATCTACCACAGGAGCCACCTTCCAAAATTTTAGGATGCGAGGGTATATTATGTCTAAGTGAGAGGGTTGGTGGAGATTAAAGTGCATATTAGCATACATTCAATACAAATGCAAAAGAGGGAGGAGTTGAAAAATGTGAGAGGTTGAGTGAGGAGTGTGTGAAAGTGTTAAAAGAAAAAGGAAACCCTCACTAAACAAGAAATCACCGGGTTGCCACATCTACTATCGGATTTCATTCGCTGATTTCTAGTATTGGAGAACACATCATGGACCCAGTGATGCAATGCACATTACCCTCCTAGCCACTCAAGTACTTCTTTAAAAGTCCTTGTTTCAATAACTCACGGAGATTTAACACATAATCTATTGACATCTCATTTGGAGATTGTTAATATTGAAACAAGAGGACAATTTGCTCCAGTCCCTGACTTCATGTCATGCACTTATTGAGTCTAGAGCCTAATGATATAAAAATATTTAGGACACAAAGTGTATTTTTACACACCATGTCTAAGTGACATTATGCATATCTATGTGATATTGCCGGAACATTCATAGTGATACCTAAAATGGTATTCCACAATGATTGAATGGAAATCCTACCAATGCTAACATCAATGCCAACATTGAACGTAGGTCACTCGATTGAATTATGTAAACATTTCAATTGATGTGTAAACTGGTCCAGTCTGCTCCAGTCCCTGTATAAAACAAGAGGACAGTCTGCTCCAGTCCCTGTATAAAAGATATAAAAATATGTTTAGGACACAAAGTGTATTTTTACACACCATGTCTAAGTGACATTATGCCTATCTATGTGATATTGCCGGAACATTCATAGTGATACCTAAAATGGTATTCCACAATGATTGAATAGAAATCCTACCAATGCTAACATCAACGCCAACATTGAAAGTAGGTCACTCAGTTGATTCATTTAATTTTTCAATTGATGTGTAAACTGGTAATCTATATGATCCAGGAGTTATAGTATTTTCATAAATGTGTTTTCTGAAAATACAAACAACTTTTTCTTAATTTACTCAAGTAAATAGTTGTCTTACCCAAATGGTTACGAAATCGATGCTTACTTGAAGTTTTCTATCATTTTCCGCATCATTATCTCGAGATTATTGATTTGATAGTATTTTAAGCAAGTATCATATTTGTAACGTATGTCGCTTACTGAAGATACAACATTCAACGGAATGTTCTTGAAAGTTCGTTGCTCCGATAATTTGATGTAGTCTACTATTCTTCAAACACGTTGTGCTACACCATATTCATGATGTTTACGATGTATCATAATCATCATGAAGGGGGATAAAAGAATAAGTATTTGAAGATAGTAAAGAAATAAGGTTAGTGTTTGAGAATAAATGAAGAAAAGAGTTTGTATTTTGAAGATAATATGTTTAATGAAAGATAAAGCTTCAATGAAGAACTAATATCATCTTTCTACAAGTTTGGGAAAAGAAAATTGATTTGAGGGGGAGCAAGTAGATTAGTGATTTGAGGGGGAGCAAGATAGGATTCGAAATTGGTTCAATTAGAAAGTGAAAGCTCCAAAAGATCAATATTCAATTGAGGGGGAGCAATAGAAGAGAACCTTCAAAAGTATTAACGAAAGATCAAAATTTCAATGATCAAATCATAAATCTTTCATACATTGGAATCAAATAGTTCAAAGAAGATTCATCGGCAACAAGCATTTGGCTTAAATCAGACATTTTAAAGTGAAAGATTAAGTTATTTTGCGAATTCAATAATCTCAACTCTCAACTAAACTCAGTTCGCAGGAAATGTCAGTTCGCAGAAGTCTCAGCTCGCAGGAACTCAGTTCGCAGGGGAACTCGGTTCGCAGCTGATTCTCAACTCGCAGAAGCCCTAATCTCAACTCGCAGATAACAGTAACCCTAATCTCAACTCGCAAAACGGCGCCTCGAAATCTGGGAACTGAACTTTTTGGTATTTTTACGAATAAATCCGTAGATTTCGTTCGAAAAACGACCCTAAAGATGTTATATAACCAAAAACCTTGTAACCACAACGTTTCCAAGCCCGAAAGCTCTGATACCAATTGTAAGGTCGCTAGATCTTGGTTCGATAACGGATTATCTTTAAGTATTGAGGTGCGGAATCCCACAATACGTTAAGGTTTATTGCTTATATAACTTTGCAATTAATTAACAAGCTTCGTTTTGATATTAACTAGTGTTAAACAATCAAAACCGAGCCTATTCAATAAATGCTTTTATATCTGCACAGATTTCGAGGAGAGAATACTTAAAATATTTGGTGTGTGTAATTATGGCACAGATTTCTAGATCCGGTATAATGAGCAGCATTTAAAATATTTATATCTGGTTCAACTCGCAGGCCATGGGCATGGCCTGCGAGTTGACTCAACTCGCAGCCCATGGGCCTGCGAGTCCAGATGGACTGCGAGCCCACATCTCAGCTCGCAGGTAGGTCCTGCGAACCGAGATAGCTGCGAGCCCAAAACTCAACTCGCAGGTAAGACCTGCGAGTCCAGTTTACAGCGAGCCCAGATCTCAACTCGCAGCTGAGAGCTGCGAGTCCAGATTGGACTGCGAGTTGAGATCTCAACTCGCAAGTCTGTTGACCTGCGAGTTGACTTCTCAATTCGCGATTCAGACTTTAACTTAAAATCGATATTTGTCTAATAACATTTAACAAATAATAATAACAAGTTAATATCATATATTTACAAGTCTAAACCAATATATACAAGATTGATAATAAATACACTAGTCCTAACACAAGCTAGATCTATTGTCACAATAACATGTCCCAACAGACTCCTCCTTGACAATAGCTCTAGTGTCGTTATCTTCAACTTTGTCTTTGGACTTTACTTGTAAATACTACTGCCCATATGAATCTTCATTCTTATACAAGTCTTCACCATTAATTGATAATCTCTTGCAAGATCACCCCATGCTTCAGTCGTTAGGATCCTGTTTTCGTTTAACTTCAACAGGTCCTTCCTCGACAGATTCATCAGGTGTCGATGGTCATAGACTGTTAGAATTACTCTTTCTCCTCCTTCGACTTCATCATCAGCTTCAACCATGACAGCTTCACCAGTCTCTGAGTCCACGTGCCAGTTGAGAAGATTTCCCAGAATATTCTGTGGCATTGTCTTCAGTGGTATCTGCTGTATGCACTTGACAGCTGGATAAGTTTTCTTCCTTAATCTTCGGCCAGTTCTCTGACTTCGTTCCTTTAATTTGATCGTCTTTCCGACTCTTGGCTTAATCTTCTCAAACTTCATTGATCTACCCTCAGTCCGAATGATCTTCTCAACATACGTTGCGTAGGGATCATTACTGGGATTTATCAGTTCTAAGCGTGCCAAGTCTCGAATTTCAAATCGAGCGAACCGAATACTTTAAGCTTCTTATCGAAATATTGAACTCCGTCAAATCTTTTGATAGCGAAAAGTTTCAAGTCAGAATCAAAATACCAGCCGATGATCCCCTTCCTTGGAGCTTTCTTTCCAGTTATGTCTACTTCAGACATCCCAACCTTTTGCTTTCTCCCTTTCAGAGGTCTAAACATGGGATTATTTCTGAGTTTTTCTGGAAGGTCATCTTCTGATTCAGAACTGGTTGAGTCATCTAGACTTTCATCTAACTCAACAACCCTTTCTCCATCTTCTTCCTGGATGACCACTTTAGTTGTAGATGGGCTTACAATGTGTTCAACAACATCAGCGTCAAGATCTACACATTCGTCTGCCCCATCATTAAAAATGAAAGTCCAATCTTCAGGAGGTACAAACTCTCCTTCTTCAAGGTCAAAGTCAATGTCCTCATCTAATTCATCTGGCATGTCGCCTTCAGAATCTGATAAGTTCAACATTTCATGACCTATAGAAATACATACACAAATAGATTAATATCATAAGTTCTTTCATTGATTTCCCTGAATCAATCTAAGATTTTTCTTATTAATCCCTTTGTGTATTTGAAATATATTATATATATATACTTATTCAAATCTTTCATCGATTATGATAATCGATCTAAAATTTGAATAAGTCTTATAATATGCGAACATCATATATTATATGATCCTATAACTCTTTTATCGATCATAGTCAATCTAGAATTACAAAAGACTTATAATATACGAACATTCATAATTATAACATTTTAAACATTCAAGTTTAAACATCTTAATTACAAAATAATTCAAAGTTACAATGTATTAATAATTACAATCAGTCTATATTAATACAAGTGTCACCTTCTTCAGCTCCACCCTTCGCAGCACCAGTACCAGCTCCACTTCCACTTGCTTCAGCAGACTCCCCCTGAAATGTAGTCTGCTGACCAGTCGTTGAAGGACCAGCCAGCTCACTTTCTTTTCCAGCTGCGGGATCATCGTCTTCATCATCTCGGCTCTTCTTAGCCAGCTCATCCTCTTTACAAACTTCTTCAAATGCAGCCTTCTCAATTGCAGCTTTCTCCCCTTGAGATGGCTGGTTCTGTTCTAAGTATGTAATACGACGAGAGAGACAATCGAGTTGTCGTTGCTTTTCAGCCACGTCATCTACCAGAGTGCTGTTGGTCTTGAGTAGCAATGAGTAAGCATTGTTTTGTGTAGTGACATTGTCGGACAGTTGTAGAAGCTGATTAGCAAAAGTGTTAGCCACTACTTGCAATTCTCTAACCCTAGACTCCAATTGTGTAATGCGTTCAGCATCAGTCATAGGTGAGGTGGATGGAGCACCAGAAGTTGTGGTTGGTGGTGTGGGAGCAGGCGGTTGCATTTTCTTCGCTATCTCGGTAGCAACATCGGTTAATAGACGCGCTGCAACCCTGCTAGATTTGGTGGTTGGGTGCGAAGACGGGCGAACCAAAGCAGCAATCATTTCAGCCTCTGAGGGCGTAGAACTTGATTGTAGATGAGCTGCAGAGGTTGAAGCTGTTTGTCTGAGCAGCTTGCGAGGTCGAGTAATAAGCACCTCCTCCTTGATGAAGTGATATGAAAACTGCGTGTGTACGACTTGAACATGCAAAGGAAAGAGACCGGGTCCGATCAGGTTCAGGATCCCAGTGTTTACCACGGTAAACGTTCTGATTCTGCTGCATCTACAAGTGGTGGAGTTACTGCTTTTTATACTATTGAGGATGAAACGGACTCGGCTATCAGAACTGCTGGTAGCAATGTTTGTTATATTGCCTCATCAAAAGACTCAGGGGTTGATAGAAAACTGAAAACTGGGACATCAAACAATTTTAAATCAATGCCCATGAGTATGAAGTCAGTTGAAGAAGAAGTAGCCTGCTTGCCTCTTTCATTGCACCTCGTGAAAACTTCATTAAGGGCAAGATCACTGATCCTGAGTTGATAAATGAGGATTATGATAAATTGGATCAAGATGATCTAGAGGAGATGGACTTGCAATGGCAAATGGCCATGATCGCAAGAAGAGTCGAACGTTTTATGAATAGAACTGGGAGAAAATTTGTAAGTAGCAAATTGGGTTTTGACAAGTCCAAAGTGAAGTGCTATAACTGTGATGGTTTTGGGCACTTTGCTAGGGAATGTTAGAGACCTAAAAGAGATCAAGCTCCTGGTCAAAACGGGTCAAGACATTTTAGTCAAGGTTCCTTTGATAACAACCAGAGCTTAGGAAGTAATCTTACTTCAAGAGCTCTGATGGTTCAATCTCAAGAAGGAGCATATGACTAGAGCACAAAATTTGAGGAATCGCAAGCATTTATGGCCTCCATTACTGAAGAAAAGGAGGAAAGCAATGTTGGATCTGATTCAGAGAAGGATGCAACTGTTGAGATGGAGATTGATGTACCTGCTAATGAAGAAAGAATCAAGACTCTAAAGTCAACTGAGGAAATGAGCTCAAAGGACTTCATTGCCTACATGGCAAATCTTGACGCTGAGAAACAGAAGGTATTACTTAATTTAGATTTAGTAGCTAAAGCCTATGTGTTGTGTACTAACTTTCAGGAAAAGGATGAGAAGTTAGTGGAATCATCTGATGTTATAACATCTCAGTTTAAATCTTTAAAAGAAGAAAACACTATTTTAAACATCAAAAACTCAGAACTAATGAATAAAGTAAAATCTGATAAAGCAGACATGAAATACTTAAAAGATAAGTTAAATGAGCAAAGTGTCATAAATGACTTGGCTCATGAACATATTTTAGAATTGACTAAACTGTCTGTTGATAGAGAAAAGGAATTGGCTGATGCAAAGGTTAGGATAGCTGATCTTAACAGAAAACTCGAGTTACGAAAATTTTCTATCGAAACCTTAGATAACATGCTTAGCATCCAAAAACAGTCTGGTGATCACAGGGGAATGGGCTATACTGAAAGCCCTCCTCCTTCTAATCACAACTATTCCTCTATTTCTAATGATACTGAGATGTCTACTGTTGATGATTCTGCTAAACAACCAGCAGTTCCTGGTCTAATACATTTCGTTAGACCTGCGAAAGCTGAGACAAAATGTACACCTGAATCAACATTCACTGACACTCCCATGCCACCTGTTTCTAAACTAAAAACGAATTTTGTAAAAGAGAGTGTGGTTGAACATGGAAGTGTGAAGGAGAAGCTAAAGCACGAAATTAATCTTGATTTACCCAAATCTGAAAATGAAAATTTAAATACTAAAATTGATAAGGGTAAGAAGGTTATAGTTGTCTCCTCTCCAAGTTTGCCTGAACTGGACGAACTGACAATTCAAAAGGCCGCTAAAAAGGCTTTCGTTAAACGCTCATGCTTCACATGTCATCAAAAGGGGCATGTTGCAAGCATTTGTCCAACTAAGGGCAAAACTGGAAAGGTATAGGTGAAGAAAGATCAATCACTTGTAAAGTCTGTGTCGCCTCCTAAAATGAAAAATTATGAGGCAACAAGCATAAAACTGAGATTGTCTGGTGTCTTCATACCAGAAGGTAAAATTAAAGAAAATAAAAATGCTGGTAATACTGGGAGGAATGGGTTGGGATTTAAGAGAACTCAAAGTTCTCAGAGAACACAACCCGCATTAAAATCTGTGAAGTTTTCGTCTCATGATAGTTCTAGGAGCACTACCTCTTCTGGTGGAAACTCTTATGGATAGTCTTCTAGGAGTAAGACTCCACAGAGATACCAAACTCCCAACAACCGTTTTAACAACCCTAATAGTAATAATATGAATTATCATAATTCAAGTTATAACTATCCAACTAGGGTAAGATCTACATCAAACCCAAGGCTAGTAAATCCTAGACTTTTTCAGAAGTCTCCGAAAAGAAAACCTAGTGGTAGTATCTCCCATGCTCAGACGATTGAGACTTCCAAAGCATCCGGCTCTACTGAAAAGAGCAATGGATACTTGAAGGAGTTCACATTCGTTGACGAGAATGGCAGACCCAAGACCGTCGTGGCTTGGGTCCCCCTTGACAACTAATTATTTTCATCTAATGTGCAGGAGTTAATCAGACGTGCCACAAACTAGTGGTATGTTGATAGCGGTTGCTCAAGGCACATGACAGGGGAAAAACACCTTCTTGTGGACTTCATACACAAAAAAGGTGGATATGTCAACTTTGCTGGAGCAAAAGGTGGTCAAATTACTGGATTGGGAAATGTAACTAATGGTAAACTTATGCTAGAGCAAGTCAACTATGTTGAGGAGCTAAAACACAATCTTATGAGTGTATCTCAGATCTGTGATAAAGGACATCTAGTCCATTTCACAGATAGAGAAGCACTTATATTAAAACATGGATTTATCATTCCAGAAGAATGGATAATCATGAGGGCTCCTAGGAAGAATGACACTTATGTTATGGACATGAGTGTTACTGAATCTGTTCAGGAGTCGACATGTCTTCTATCCAAGGCATCTGAGAATGATTCACAGTTGTGGCATCGGAAAATGGCACACCTGCACTTTAGAAAAATGAATTATATAGTTAGAAACGGACTAGTGTTAGGTGTACCAGTACAGAAGTTTGGCCTTGAGGACAAATGTGTACCTTGTCAGAAAGGAAAACAACACAAGAAACCTCATAAGTCAGAGTTGTAGATCCCTAGACGATCTTTTAATCAATCGTTCAATAACCGCACGTGCGGAATTCGTAGGATTGTAGTAATCACAAATATAAAGTTTAAACAATGAAGAACAAATCAATAAGAACTTTATATTTCCTTAAACAAAATTCTCTGATCAAAGTTACAGCTGAAAAACGCAGAGAATATTATACCAAAAAGTCTAACATAATTAAATATGTAATTAGGGTATTTATACAAATCTGGCCAACTTATGAGACATAAGCATTATGTCGCTAAGATCACTATGCGACATAACACTATGTCGCAATTACAAATAATGCGACACAAGCCTTGTGTCGCATAACATAGTAAATGTAATTCTAACTAACTCAATTACATTAACAAACACAATACAGACTTGACCAACTGACAGACTGTTGAGACATGTTTTGTGACAACAGATCTAGCTTGAAATTAGTCTTTCTAGCTTGTAATAGGACTTGTATTAGTTGTAATCAAGTTTGTACATTGGTTTTGAATTGTAAATAAAATATCTTGGTCGGTAAACATTTTAGAGTAAAATATTAAGTTGCTGAAAAATGTTGACCAGAGTTCACTGCGAACCGAGTCAGTTCGGAGGTCAACTAGGTGCTGCGAACCGAGTCAGTTCGCAAAAGCCCATGACCCGCGAACTGAGACGGTTATAAATACAAATTAGGTTTCAAACCTAATTAACTTTGGCCATTAATCTGATACGAACTACCTGAGTTTTCCAGAACGTTTATACATTCTAAAGGCTAGGTGTTGATCGTTTTACATTCGTTAATAGTCAATACAAAGCAATTAGATACCCGATTCACTATAATTGTGAAACAAATCGTTATGGATCCTATAACTAAGTATTGAGGGATTCCGCACCTTAATACATTTAGATAACCTCGTTATCGATCCGAATACGTACGAACTTACAAATGGTATCAGAGCCTACGGCTAGATACGCGTAGGTCGAGGTTATTTGGGGTATTAACGATTGTTTAGGGTGAATAACGATTGATTTAGGGTTGTTTGTACGTACAATTAGTGCGTATTTTGGACCAAAGTCAGTCTCTGAAAGTTTTTGGGTTTGTTTACGTTTGAAATCTTAGGGTTTAGACGTTCAAGAACCTAAAATTTTCGTTTTTGGGGGTTACAGCCGTTTCTGCGAACTGAGATCTTGTTCTGCGAATTGAGTTTGCGAACTGAACTGGGTTTCTAGTTTGCGAACTGTGTTCTTGAACCTGCGATCTGAGTTACCTGCGAACTGAAATTCAGTCCTGCGAACCGAGTTGGCTGCGATCTGAGTTCTGACTGCGAACTGAGATTGGCTGCGAACTGAGTTTTCACCTGCGAACTGAATTTCTGTTTTTGTGTATTTTTGAGACTTTTGTGATTTGCAACGATGCCAGACCTAAGTAGAATGATTGAGATGGATCATGAGATTGGAAAATCGAATGTTCCACCTAAGTTGCTCAGACTTGAAAATTACTATGGATGGAAAGATAGGTTTGAAACCTATTGTCGATTCCATGATTTGGTAATTTGGGAATGCATCAAGAATGGATACACTGCTCCTACCCAAGTCATTGAGAATGTGACTGTGGCTATTCCTTATAGCCGGATGAACGATGAGCAAAAGAAGGAATATGAATCTGAGAACAAAGCTCACTCGTCGATCAAGATGAGTCTTCCGAGGGAGATTAATCATCAACTCAAATCTTTTTACACTGCTAGAGAGCTCTGGGTAGCTCTTGAGAAGAGATGCGAGGGTAGTCCACAGGTGAAAGAGGGTAAAAGAAGTTTGTTGAAGAAACAATTTACCGTCTTTAAGACCTTGAAAGGAGAAGACTTAGATGCTTATGTCACTAGGTATTACCATCTCCTTAGCGAATTGGATGACCATGAGATATTCTGTACTGATAGGGAGAAAACCGACAAGTTCTTTGAGGGTTTGCCTCCTAATTGGGAGATGTACGGAGTGATGATTAAGGATAATGAAGAGAGATACTCTAAGATGACCCTAGAGCAGGCTATCGACAAGCTCCGAGGGTATGATTTTACCAAGAAGACGAGGGACACGGAATCTGATCAGGTACAGGATCCTGGGCTATACCATGGAAAATCAAGTCTCTCAAATTCTTCGTCTGCATCAACTTCTGTG
The DNA here is from genome assembly GCA_963921325.1 of Logfia minima. Classification (NCBI taxonomy): domain Eukaryota; kingdom Viridiplantae; phylum Streptophyta; class Magnoliopsida; order Asterales; family Asteraceae; genus Logfia; species Logfia minima. The sequence goes on from OY992769.1 coordinate 22,132,927, forward strand.
TTACTAGTTGGTGGAATTGATGACAAAGGTGAAATTCTTACTGAGGATCTGTGCTTCATTGCTTCATATGGAAGTGAAAAACGAAGTAAGACTACTGCTGAGAAGTCACCTCAAGTGCAACATAAAATGTTGATGAGTGTGAAATCTGTAGAACAGCAACTATCTGTACTTGCTTCGTTCGTTGCTTCTTACGAAAACTACATCCAGGGGAAGATCAACGATCCCGCTCAATTTGATGAAGACTATGATCAAATTGATCCAGAGGACTTAGAGGAAATGGATCTCCAGTGGCAACTAGCCATGGTGTCAAGGAAAGTCAAAAATTTCCTAAAGAAAACTGGAAGGAGAGTGGTGGGTAATAGACTGGGCTTTGATACGTCCAAAGTGAAGTGTTATAATTGCCAAAATATTGGACACTTCGCTAGGGAATGCCAAAGACCCAAGAATGAGCAGACTGCAAATCCTGTAAGACAAGGCACCTCTCTTGCATCAAAAGCCTTGGTGGTTCAACAACTTGATGGTTCATATGACTGGAGTGCTTTATCTGAAGAAGCACTCATGGCTGATATTGAAGATCAAGACAAAATGGTTGAATCCACGTCTTACATGCCAACTGCTGAAGAGTATCAGGTGGAAACACAAGATACTAAGATGTCAACAGTTGATGATGATGTGCTGGACTTGGGATCTACTGAAGATCTATGTCCTGAAGATTTTATGGCACATATGGCTGATCTCCAAACCGATAAAAAACGGGTATGTCTTGATATTCTCACTCTTACCGATATATGTCAACTTGTTGCTAATTTACAGTCCCAAGTAAATGTTTATGCTGAATCACATAGGACTGTTACATCTGAATTAGAACAAGTAAAAAGTGATGTAGGTAGGCTAAGTGAGGATAAATTAGCTCTAAAGGAAAAGATTAAGTCTAATATGGCAGATAAGACCGCTCTTAGAGATATTATTAATGAACAAGCTATTAAAATAGACGGTCTTCATCTAAACTTAAGAGACTTAAACAAAGATGTAGCTAATAAAGAGCTAGAGCTATCTGAGTCTAAAATGAAACTAGTTGAGTTGAATCATAAGATTGAAAGTTATAGGACATCTTCCTTGACTTTAGATCATATAATTAGTTCTCAATGAAGTGTAAATGATAGATCTGGATTAGGTTGCCATGATGTACCTCCTCTTTTTAATTCTAATTACACTAAGGCTCATGAAGACTTAGAAATGATTGATGTGCCTGTTAACTCTGAGAAAACTCCAATGAATAAATCAGAGATATCTGAGTTAGAGAAGCCTGTTATTAAAGACCTAACATCTAACGAGTGCAAAACTGAATTAGATGTTGAGGATATTAAAGGACAGGAAAGTAAAATTTCAGTGACTCAGAAAATTACTGACTTAGAAAAGGCAAAAGAAGTTAAGTCTAAGAAGATAATGTCGTGCTTCAAATGCCATGAACGAGGGCACGTGGCTTCTTGTTGTCCCAATAAGAAGTCAGAAGCAAAACATAGACCAATTGACAGAGACATGTCACCGGGTACGTCTAAGAAGGATGTAGACAGGTCGAGTTCTAAACCTGGTTTGGGAAGTCAACCCATATCTGAACCTATGAACATTTTGAAAAGATTAGGAACACACAGTGTTTCTCCACCTAAACCTAAACGGTTTTCTAATGATAATACTTTCAATCATTCACGAGACCAAACACCGTTAAGGTTTAGGACACCTCATCGCAACCATAGTCATTTTGAGATTGGTTCTACTTCTCGGAACCATAGTCATTATGAGTGTCGCACCCCCAAGACGCGTGGCAGCGGAAGGTATGGGGTGTCATGGGGGCGCCGACCAAATCAAATATCACAACACAAGAGTTACAACAAACGACCTCTATATGAGACGTTTTCAAAAATCATTACATTACAAATTTAAAAGCGTTTACATAAAAGCTAGGAGTTCGCATCCTGTTCGTAGAATCACATAACTATTATTACAAAATATAGTAAATGCAATCTAATTCCTTGGTTGTTTCAAAATATGCGACTCGAGCTATTGCTTCCAAAGCATCCTACTGCGGCTGGTCACCTGAGAATACATACTAAAAGAGTCAACATAAAGTTGGTGAGCTCATAGGTTTGAAAACAATTGATATTATATTATATGGAACGTGTGGAACACAAGATTTCCTGTTTGTATCATCCAACAATGGTAGTAATATATTACGAAAATGTAAAAGAGGTGTATATTGTTGCCATGAGCCCATAGTTCGAGCTTAACTGCGGTGTCGGGTCACAATCAAGTGCCACGATCGTGGTGCCTCCCAGCGAGTGCCTAATCCAACACTCGTAAGAACAAATGATAATGCGTCCGTTTGACCAGCTAGTGCGACTAACCCGGACGGGGGAGTCAATCCCAAATAGTACTATTCATTAACATTCACGCTATATCGATACTAACAAACTATGTGTGGGGGACTTTCAGGATTAGTTAAGTAACTCATGCAACCAATATATCGTGTTTTGTACTTGCGTTTACATAAAACAGCAGTTGTTAAAAGCAGTTGTATGTACTCTCACCCCTGAGTGGAAATAGTAGAAAAAGGGGGCTATGAAACTCACCTGAGATTAGCCTGTTACTTAGCAAATAACAAGTAGCAAGCAATTCGTGTTCCCAATAGTAATCTTCTAACGCCCTAGACGTATAAGATTGTGTAAGTAGATGTCTCAAAAGACCATCTATAGTGATTGTATAAGTGGAGGGTTAATGTCCACTTATAAGTTAGTAGTTCACTTAACTAGTATGTCCGTTCTTGTTTACTTTACTGAAAACGTGTACGACCCGTTGGTGAAAGTTTGTGAAAACATAATGTTGCTTAGTGTGGGAAGTGGGTGAAGCCCACGGGGGTCCGAGGGCAGCGCCCCTGGTGGCGGGGTCCAAGGGGTGCAACCCCTGGTGGGGTCCAAGGGGCAAGGCCCCTGGCTGGGGTCGAGCTGATGTGGTGTTGGCGACACAATTTTAGTGTCGCAGAGGTGACAGTTCAATTGTTATAGCGACACAAGGGTTGTGTCGCAAAATGTGACGGTTCAATGCTATAGCGACACAAGGGTTGTGTCGCAAAATGTGACGGTTCAATGCTATAGCGACACAAGGCTAGTGTCGCTAATGACTACTGGGCTTCAGCGACACAAGGACCAAAACAGATCAGTTTTTCCAATTTTATTTCGTAATCTAAATTTTCGAGGAAAAATTCAAGAAAAATATATGTTGTTTCTTATTATGTTAGGTACTTAAAATAATTTTTATAGAATTTTTAGACGAGTTTAAGTATTTATAAAAATTATGGATTCTCTCAAGGGTCAAAAAGTAGCCAATCAGGAGACATGCAAGGTGATTGAGTTTCTGGGCAAAATGCGTGCACATTTGGGACAAAGTCATCTCTACCACTATTATTCTTAACAAAATTTCTGAAGTTTTGGCGTTGGTTTCAAGTCGTTTAGACATGTAAATCTCGAGTTATGACTAAACCAATAAGGGACAAATTTCTGCCTTTTTACCCAGCCCGCCTACATGTTTTTGTAAAAATTATTTCAGGTATCAAACGAGCTCCAAAAATTATGAGACCAGTGGCAAATGAAAGATAACTTCTTAAACTTAATTTTAGCCTTTTGAATCGTTGATTTTGGTCAAGTTTTGAGGTAGATATCACCTCCCAAAGTTGGACAAATTTTCTTGCCGGATTGCATGCAAAGTTCTTGCATGTTTAAAGTTATGAAAAACGATTTTTATGTATTCTTTTGGACATATATTAGTTAAGTGAGCACTTTAACATGTTTATAGGTGAATTACAAGTATTATAAAAGAGTTATATGTTCTTACAAGATTGAAAACGGATTGAAATGGAGAGGAAGGTGAGGAAAGAGCTTGATTTCTTGACTTTTCTTTGAAATTATGGTGGCGGCTTGTGGTGGTGGAGTGGTGGTTGGTGGTGGTGATGAGGTGGTTGATGGTGGTGGAAAGATGGCAGATTTTAGAGAGAGAGAGAGAGAGAGTTGAGAGTGTAGAGAGAAGGAGGAGAGAATTGGTGTGGGTTGTGTGTGTGAAATGAGGTGTAGGGGAGGTGTTTTGTGGGGTGGGCTTGGGCTTATTTGGGGTGGGTTTCTTGGATCAGCCCAAGCCGAATTGGGCCTGGCCCAAAAGTGTTTCGGGCTCGTGACTCGTTTTCTAGACTTCGTGTTTTGTTCCCCGTTCGTTTAAACGTTAATTTGCGGTTTAAAAAGTTGATAATTTACGTCGAGCTTTTGTATATACTTTTAAATTTGTGAATAATATTCGGGATAGGTAAGTATTCTTAAATTATTAAATTGAGTTACAAAAGTATATTTCGGGTGTCAATCGGGTGTCGGGCTCGGTTTGCGCGTTTTTGTCGCGTTTGATACGTTTTAAATAAAACGTCAAGGTTTTTCGTGTATTAGTATTTGAAATAATAATATAAGGTATATAACCACCATTTTAACTATAAATATGATTACGTTATCTATGGAAAGTTTTCACCAACGTCGTATAAATAGTCGGACCACGTCCGGTTGTTTCGCGTAATTACGAAAAATTACGAAGGTGTAATTCAAACAATTACATAAGTGTACATACACATATATACAAATAGTTGCAAATAATCACAAGTACTTAGCCTAATACAGAACTAATTACACGAAATTTGAGTTCTAGTTTAAGGTAATCATTACCCTAAAGGGTCGGGTGTCACAATGAGAGTGGTTCTACCTCACGTACACATGGGATTAACTATAATTATAATTATAATCGTAATCAAGGACATCAATCCCAAGGTAATGTGTCAGAGAATCATGTTTCTCATTCACCACATAGGCCCAAGACCACCGTTCCTCAACAAACTCGAACTTCTTCGAAAGTAATTCAGGCCCCAGATGGGAAAAAGGGTTACTTTAAAGAAGTTAAGTTTGTTGATGATGAGGGACGATCCAAGTCTATTATGGCTTGGGTCCCTCTTGACGACTAATTGTGTACAACTGTCATGTGAAGGAACAAACTGTGAACGGAGATAGTTGGTGGTATGTAGACAGTGGGTGTTCAAGACACATGACAGGAGATAGAAGTCTACTGATGGACTTCAAAGGGGGATTGAAGCAGCGAGTTAATTTCGCTGGGGAGAAAGGTGGAATCATCACTGGGAAAGGAAAAGTTTCTAACGGAACTTTGACTCTTGAGAATGTGAACTATGTTGAACAACTGGTTCACAATCTAATGAGTGTTTCCCAAATCTGTGATAAAGGTCATCCGGTATTATTTAATGATACAGAGGCCTTAGTCCTGAAGCCGGGTCTGGTTATTCTAGAAAAATGGATTCTAATGAGGGCTCCAAGGAAGAGGGATATCTATGCTATTAACATGGGTATTCCTGCATCTTCAATGGAGTCGACATGCTTATTATCCAAGGCTTCAGAAGCAGATTCTATACTTTGGCATCGGAAAATGGCACACCTGAATTTTCGAAAAATGAATAATATAACCAAGAATGGGTTAGTTCTGGGTGTACCATCTACGCGTTTCGAGTTTGAAGACAAGTGTGTTTCTTGCTTAAAAGGAAAGCAACATAAGAAACCACACAGGTCTAAAACTAAAAACTCCATTTCCATGCCATTTGAATTGCTATGGATCTCTTCAGCCCAATAAGCAAAAGAAGCATAGGTGGCAAGTGGTACTGCTTAGTTGTCACAGATGACTACTCTCGATTCTCGTGGGTATTCTTTTTGGGGTCTAAGGATGAAACTCCAGGAATTCTTATGGAGTTCTTAGACTTAATAGAGAATGTCTACAACACGAGAGTGAAGAGTATTCGTAGTGACAATGGGACTGAGTTCAAAAATTCTATGGTGAATGTATATTGCTCAAGCAAAGGGATACAACATCAATTCAGTGAACCATATGAACCTCAACAAAATGGTGTTGCTGAAAGGAAGAATAGAACTCTCATTGAAGCAGCAAGAACAATGCTTGCAGATTCAAGGCTTCCGGTCATTTTTTGGGCAGAAGCGGTGAATACTGCATGTCATGTTCTAAACCGGGTTCTTACCGTTAAAAAGCAGAACAAGACTTGTTATGAGCTTTTGAACAATAAGAAACCGAATTTGAAAGGGTTTGAACCCTTTGGTGTCTCATGTACTTTATTGAAAACTAGTTCCCAACCAAAATTTGATGAGAAGGCTGACGAAGGATATTTCCTAGGTTATGTGCCTAACTCACCAAATAAACGAGTTTTTAATAAAGCTACGGGACGTGTGGAAATAGTTTATAACGTTGAAGTTACGAGCTACACAAATGACTCACATAAGGGATTAGATTGGCAATTTGACTATTCTGATCTCTTTAAGTCATTTAATGTCCCATTGTGTGATTACACGGTTGATCATGTACTTACTGAACAGTTATTGTCGGGTGATGGACATATTGGCTCCATTCCAACATCGACTGCTTCTATGGATCCTAATCATTCAACATCAAGTGCCACAGAACAACCTCCGGTGAACAACACTCAAGAGACTGACACGTCACCAGCAGTTACCGATAGGATAACTTCTGATGAGATGTACAGTACTGATGAGGATATGCCACCATTGGAAGAAATTGGCACCAATCTTTATGATAATATGGTGATTGAGCCGATTATTACTACAAGGATTCCCAAAGATCACCCAACTGAGAATATCATTGGTGATCCAAATGCATCGATTCAAACCAGGGCTAGTACTTCTGAGTACTCGAGCCTATATGTTGCAATTATGGAGACTGGGATTATCAATCAATGTTCCTACTCGTGCTTTATCTCACAAATTGAGCCTAAGAATGTTCAAATGGCATTAAAGGACAATTCGTGGGTCGAGGCAATGCAGGAAGAGTTGTCTCAGTTCTCAAAAATGCAAGTTTGGGAGTTGGTTGACCTTCCTGTTGGAGAATATCCAATTGGAACTAGATGGGTCTTTAAGTGCAAGAAAGACGATCGGGGAATCGTAACTCGCAATAAAGCTTGCCTAGTTGTTCAAGGGTTCAATCAACAAGAAGGGATTGACTACAATGAGGTGTTTGCACCAGTGGCTAGGCTAGAAGCAATAAGGTTATTCTTAGCATTTGCAGCTTCCAAGAAAATGAAAGTTTTCCAGCTAGATGTTAAGAGTGCCTTTTTCTATGGCAAAGTCAAGGAAACGGTGTATGTTTCTCAACCACCGGGATTTACTGACCCAAAGTATCCAGATAGAGTATATCGTCTTGATAAGGCTCTATATGGATTACATCAAGCTCCGAGAGCGTGGTATGAAACACTGTCTACTTATCTTCTTGAGAATGGTTTTACAAGAGGAAGAATAGACAGTACACTTTTTGTCAAATGGAAAATAAAAGACTTTCTACTTGTTCAAATTTATGTTGACGACATCATCTTTGGGTCATCTGACGAAAAGATGTGTAATGAATTTGAACAAGTTATGAAACACAAGTTTGAGATGTCTGCTATGGGAGAACTGACGTTTTTCTTAGGATTGCAAGTCGATCAAAAGAAAGATGGGTATTTCATTCATCAAAATAAATATACCAATGAGCTGTTAGAAAGATTCAAGATGGATGAAGCTCGAACTTATCACACTCCTATACCAGAAGCTCACGGACTTGGTCCTGATACATCGAGTGATAGAGACGTGGATCCTACTCTTTATAGGGCCATGATTGGATCACTAATGTATCTTACTGCATCGAGGCCTGATATAATGTTTGCAGTATGTGTCTGTGCACGATATCAAGCTAATCCTAAGGAGTCTCATATGCAAGCCGTTAAGCGAATTCTTCGTTACCTCAAAGGGAAGCCGAAGCTGGGACTTTGGTATCCAACTGATGGAGACTTAGACTTTGTGGCTTACACTGATTCTGATTATGGAGGATGCAATAGAACAGAAAGTCTACAACTGGTGGATGTCAATTCCTAGGGGGTAGACTAATCTCTTGGCAGTGCAAGAAGCAAACCTCAGTCGCCATTTCTACATGTGAAGCTGAGTATGTTGCTGCTGGCAGCTGTTGTTCCCAGGTTCTGTGGATACAATAGCAACTGCGGGACTATGGGTTAAATTTAACCAATACTCCAATGATTATTGACAACGAATCTACCATGTCAATTACCAACAATCCTGTAAAGCACAACAACACGAAACACATTGACATACATCATCATTTTATCAGAGACTGTGCAGAGAAAAAGCTTATACAGTTAGTCAAAGTTCCCTCAACTGATAACTTGGCAGACTTGTATACTAAAGCTTTTGACATGGCGCGTTTTGAGACATTGATTCAACTAAACGGAATGAGGAATCCTAAATAACTTGTCTTCCAAAGGAGTATGTCATACTTAGTAGTTTCTTTTATTTTTCTGCATTATTTTCTTTTAGAAAACGTTATGGTTTTATCTGCTGGGAAATGATAGTACATTAGAAGAATACGCTTAATAACAATAAGTAAAAGTCTTAGGTTAGATGTGTTAGTAGATTCCAGTTAGTTACATCAAATTTACATCTTTACAACCAGGCCTTTACTTATGTTTATTTTAGTATACACCTCTCTCCACATGTTATCATATGTTTAAAAAATTATATTAAATCTAGACAGCTTCATTATATGATGTACTGATAGGCAAATTCTGCTATAATTTCTGAGCATATAATAAGTAATAATTCTTCTGTGTGTTATTTGGTGTGATCTGCTATATGATGTATGACATAAGTCTTAATTGTTGAATGATAGTCTAACCATACACTGTTATCAAGGATCTTTGAATATATGTCAAGACAAATAGTAAGAATTATGGCTATTAGCAAAACTACTGGTGACTTTGTTGTACTTAGTACAGACCTGACTCTTTTAGTTTTGCCAATGGTTTCAAACTTATTTTGTTCATACTAAGGGATCTTATGTTGTACTACGTACAGACCTAGAACCACTAGTATCTTCAAAATAGCTTTGATGTTTGTCAAATATTAAAATAACTCAAGGGTATGTTATATGCTTCGAACAGAACATCATTTAGTAACCTTTACCTTGAATCTGAAAGATACAGTGTTATGTGTTTTACTTGATTTCTCAGTATGTCATATTTTGGATCACATTAAGTAATATACATACCAACAATAAAGGCTTGCTATGAAATAATTGTAGACTTTGTTTATGTGGATCATAATATCGGTAATCGTCTTGAACTGTCTAGTCTATGATATTTGAACATTTCATGATTGATGAATCATTTGTTCTCAATTCCTGTAAATGTATGATTAATGAATGTGATATATGTTGTGGAAATAGGTAACCAAGTTATACTTTCATAAATATAAGTTGATAAATGGTTAAGTTGTACTTATGTGTAACTTCTTGTGAATTTCATGTGGTATGTATACTAACAATCTTCTAAGACTTATTAAATCTTAAAGTACTGCGTATTCTCTCTAATATGATCCCTGAGCATATTCAACTGTTAATGTCAAGCATATGTATTAGTCTATTTTCGTTATTTCATTAATAAAATGGTACTTGATACCTATGTTTCTGTTTGATTATTTCTTTGTCGTGTTACTTTATTGTTTTAATAATTATAATCCTTTGGAATTCAATTCAAATATACTTTAATATTCCGTGTTGTTTCAATGTGAGAAAATTGCAATTGGTTCCTTTTACAGCTTAAGAACTGTTAATTACTACTCTAATAATCAGTTATAAGCTTTCATGCTTAGACGTATGAACTTCATTGTGAACACGTAAAAGCATATGCAAATATACGACTTATGACTTTTTGTGATAAGTTATATATATTTTAACTTGAGACTTTATGTAACAAGTTAACGAAACCAGTTAGATTCATTGACTGTATATTTATATTTAACGACTATAATGATAATTAAGTTTTTCAACTTAATCGTTCAATTACGACTCGTGGATTATATACGTTCATTCAGTAAGTCAAAGGCAATGGGAACTCTAAATTTTGACTTGGAAACTGATTTTCAAATTCTATTTTTATTTAAAGAAAAAGTCAACAAGTCAAATTTCCTGCGAAACCAACCCTTGCGAACCTAGATTCTGCGAACCCAAAGTCTGCGAACCCAAAGTCTGCGAAGTGAGTTTACTGTATAAAGGACCAAGTCAACAAGTCCACTTTTTCACTTTTCCAAACTCTCCTGCGAACCCAAACCCTGCGATTCGAACTCTTGCGAAGCGATCCGAGCATTTTTCTTTGATTCTCGATATTTGCAAAACAAGGATCGGTTTTTCAGTCCGAAGATTATTTACATCTTTTGATTCCGCATCTTGTAAGGTAACATTCACTCGATTTCATTTGCTAGTTTGTGTTTCATCGCATATTTTTTGATTTTGAGGGTTTTAGTTTAGTTTTTCACAGATTATTTCATAATTAGTGGAAAAGAAAACATAAAACTTATCAAGCTTGATTAATCGGTCTATATTCAATGTGTTGTTATCATTTAATTGCAAAAACATGGATTTGATTCTTGTTTTTGAATTTGTTGGGCTCGCACACGCTCCTGCGAATTGAGATCCAATCTCAGTTCGCAAAACCTTCTTGCGAAGTGAATCCTGCGAAGCGAGCTGAAAACTTGACTGTGGTTGACTTCTGCGAAGTGAACCCAAGCCCTTGACTCTGGTTGACTTCTTGCGAAGCGAACCCACATTTGTTGACTTTTTGACTACGATGCCAACTGAAAACTGCTTAAGTTGACTTGCGAAGCGAACTGAACTGTTGACTTTGCTTGATTGACTTATTTGCCTTATTTAAATTTTAACATGATTAGACTTATTCTCGATTTGCGACATTTATGTTTACAAATAATTTATAAGTCTGACATTGTTACCTATTCATAATACGTTTCGACTTAAGAGTTTTTGCTTATAAGTAAAATGCGTATTATTTATATTCTCTATATTCTGTTCTTTCATATCGAAAGACTTCCGACTCCTATGTAGTTGTGCGGCGTGTTCTGATATTCGATCGGCGGTATGACTTTTCAGAATATGCGTTATGACTTGCGAACTATATATATAATTTAGAAAATATAATTGAAAATTTAAGTTTTGTACACTTAATTTTTCAATTAAGTTCAGTAAATTAAGTTATTAATTAATAGTAAACATGGATGTTCGGTGATCATTTTTGTTCACAATACATAAATGTTTAGAATTAATTAATGTTCGCTAAGTTTTATTATTCATTGAGCTAATGACCATGTGTGTAACTCTTATGATTACAGATATGGCTGCTCGCTCTTTTGCTGCTGCTCATAATATCTTGGTGAATTTGGACGTCAATGAGCGCGGTGCTGAGCGCTTTACTGACATCCTTACGTATCTGGCACGATCAAGGATTCGATATGCCGTTACGGAATCACCACCATTGTCCCGATCCATCCTGGATCAGTTTTGGGAACATGTTGAGTATGATGCTGATGCCACCCCTCCTATCATTCGTACTAGGGTTGATCAACATCTAGTTGTCTTCTCTGCTGACGATCTGAGACAGATTCTACATCTGGGTACAGTCGAGCAGGAAGCGGGCCCTTCTGTTTACTCCTCGGATTTCATTGAGGGTGCACTTGGGCGCATGGGTTATTCTGGCCCGAAGCGAGGCCGTCAGTTTATTAAGGTCTTCGTTCTTGGCCAATGGCGGTTCTTGTTCCATAGTTAGGTTACTATTTTTGGGAACAAGAAGGGCGGGTACGATGAGTTGATCCCTGAGCTGTTATCCGGGTTACTGTCCCTGGTTTATAACAAACCATACAGTTTCTCTTCTTATATCTTTGACTCATTTATTGGACAAGTGACGGGTGCAGTTAGATCTAAGTTCATGATCTATCCCCGTTTTTGCATGCTTATCATTCGTCACTGCGTCCCTGGCTTACAGAATTTTTAGCCAGACATGCATGTTGATCGGTTTGGACTACGAGGATACAACGCTTGTTTTCTTCATTCCTCTCGCCGTCCAGATCAAGTCAAGCTGGAAGCTTGTGATCTTTTTGGGCATCTTCTTGATGAAAACTATGTTGCTCCACCAAATAATGTTTGGTTGGATGTCGATGCTCAACCACAAGCTCAACCTCAACCTCCAGCACAAGTTCCAGCTCTGCCAGTAGTTGCTACTCAACAACCTGGGCCGCACGAGCTTATCCGGGTTATCTCAACCTGATATTGCTGCTCAGGTTTTACATGATGTCTTGGTGCAAAATGACGAGGCCACTGATCCACTCTTAACTGAGGTGGAAAATTTTCAGGCTACTGAAATCGTCGATCTCGAGGTCGTTCGACCTGAAGGTGAACGAGATCAGGATGATCGAGATGCTGGGCCTTCTGGTGCTTTTTGCAAGGATGGTGCCACTGCATTTGATTTTGAGGAGAAGGACGATGATGCTCCTCACCCTTATTCTTCGGGTATTCCGGAAGGAATGATTCGACAGGGTTCCAAGCTAATCATGGATCCTGCATTGAAAGGAAAGCGTAAAGCTATTGATACTGATCCTGATTACTTGATTGATTCGGATTCTGAGGATGAAGATGTTCAACCACTTCAGACTCAACAACGCAAGAGAATCCGTTCTTCTACAGCTCAACTGACTATTGGCGATCTGCCTAGTCCAGTTGTTCAAGTCTTACCTCCACCAAAGGCAAAGCCTACTCTGCACCCTTCACCTATTTCCGAGCTTGCTGCTAATGTTCCTGTTACTCTTCCGACTACTAAAGCTAGTCGCGTTGCAGCTCGCTTACTTTTGGTAGATGTAGCTGCTCAGATTAAACAGAATACTCCTCGATCTGACCGTGCCCCTACTCCACCGCCTACTGTTCCTGTAAGAGCTTCTGAGAGGATTTCTAATTTGGAGCTTCGGGTTCAGACCTTAGAACATCAAAACCGTATGCTTGCTACACAGGTAGCCACTCACACGGCCGCCAACACTCATCTGTTACGTTCTCACGTACTTCTGCTCAACGAGTCTTCTGATCAGCAACGTCAGATTGACCGGTTAGAACGTCTTGTTGCCAGTATGTTGACGAGCCAGCCGTCTCAGGGGGAGATTTTGGGATATCAATTGGCTCGCCAAGAAGATGAAGAGTTAAAGAAGAGGCGACATGAGCAATGCAAGGATGATGAGGTACTAAAGAAGAGGCATGATGATGCAGATAAAGATCCCGATGCACAGAAAGATAGAGAGCCGACTGGTCCGTCAACGACTGGTGAGCTTCCTATAATTCAGGGGGAGTCTGCAGGTGGAAGTGGTGCTGGTACTAGCACGAGAGATGGAGCTGCTGATGAAGGTGAAGTAGTTATTCATTTAGATTAAATGTATTTGTTAAAATTTGTAACTTAATATTTATTTTGTATTAGACTTGAGATTTTAATTACAAGTTAAATATGTGTATTAGACTTGAGATTTTAATTACAAGTTAAATATGTGTATTAGACTTGAGATTTTAATTACAAGTGAAATATGTTTATTTGACTTGAGATTTATAATAACAAGTTAAATATGTTAAATAAGTTACAATTATTAAAGATTGTGTGGAATTTTGATCGAAAGTCTTCCGACTAATATATAGTCGTGTGGCGTGTCCTGATTTAATATCAGCGGTCAAACTTCTATAACAATCTATGCATTATAGACTTGAGAATTTTTAATTGACAAGTTAATTATGCATAGATCTATAACTTGCAAATGATATAAAATTTAGAAAATATAATTGAAAATTAAGTCTCGTACACTTAATTGTTCAATTAAGTCTTGGAAATTATATAATTAATTAATTGTAAACTTGAATGTTTGGTGATCATTCTTGATCACAGTACATTAATGTTTAAGATTAATTAATGTTTGCTAGTTTGTTATAATCTTAGATCTCTTAGAATGATTCAGAGAAATCATTTAAAGATTTATAAAGATTATATGTAATGAGCATTAGATACATAAAAGGATTAATAAGGAAATTCTTAGATTGATTCAGAGAAATCAATGAAAGAATTTTTATATTAATATTTTATTTGTGTATGTGCTCTTTTAGGTCTGGAAATGCTCATCCTGTCTGATTCTGAAGGCGATATGCCAGATGAGTTAGATGAGGAAATTGATTACAATCTAGAGGAGGGAGAGTTTGTACCTCCTGAAGATTGGACATCCACTTCTGACGTTGGGATAGACGAATGTGTAGATCCCGATGCTAATATCGATGAACACATTGTGAGCCCGTCAAAGACACACATGGTTATTCAGGATGAAGATGGAGAAACAGTTATAGACCTAGATGAAAATCTAGCTGATTCAACTGATTCTGAATATGAAGATGATCTTCCTGATAGACTTAAAAACAATCCGATGTTTAGGCCTTTGAAAAAGAGAAAAGAAAAGATTAGGATTAAAGAGGTGGATATTACAGGAAAGCGTATACCCAAAAGAGGTATCATTGGATGGTACTACGACGCTGACTTAAAGCTCTTTGCTATAAAGAGATATGACGGAGTTCAATACTTAGAAAAGAAGCTTGCAGTCCTTAGTTCTTTGCTGCGTTTTGAAATCCGGGACTTGGCTAGGTTAGAAATGATCAACCCCAGTAATGATCCTTTTGGACGAAATGTAGAAAAGATTATCAAGACTGAGGGTAGATCATTGAAGTTTCAAAGAATTAAGCCAAGGGTTGGAAAAATAATAAAGCTTAATGAAAGAAGCGAAAGAACTGGAAGGCGTCGAAGGATGAAAGTATATCCAGTTGTTAAGTGCATGCAACAGATTCCATTAAAGATTATGCCTCAAGATATCTTAGGCAAATTGAAGAGATGGTCTGTGGATTCTGTGACTGGTGAAGCTCTCATGTTTGAACATGATGATGAAGTTGAATATGAAGAGAGAGAGATGCTAAAGATTTATGATCGTGGACATCTGATGAATTTATCAAAGGCTGACCTATTAATGTTACACAAGAATAGGATCACTGCAATTGAAGGATGGGAAGATGTTGCTCGAGACTATCAGTCAATGGTTAAGACATGGATCAAGCTGAAGATATATGCTGGAAGTAAAATTAACAAGTGATTACCAAAGACAAATTTGAAGACCAAGACACTAAGACAGCAAGAGCTATTGTTAAGGGGGAGTCTGTTGAGACATGTTTTGTGACAACAGATCTAGGTTGAAATTAGTCTTTCTAGCTTGTAATAGGACTTGTATTAGTTGTAATCAAGTTTGTACATTGGTTTTGAATTGTAAATAAAATATCTTCGTCGGTAAACATTTTAGAGTAAAATATTAAGTTGCTGAAAAATGTTGACCAGAGTTGACTGCGAACCGAGTCAGTTCGCAGGTCAACTAGGTGCTGTGAACCGAGTCAGTTCGCTAGGCCAAGATGGGCTGCGAACCGAGTCAGTTCGCAGAAGCCCATGACCCGCGAACTGAGACGGTTATAAATACAAATTAGGTTTCAAACCTAATTAACTTTGGCCATTAATCTGATACGAACTACCTGAGTTTTCCAGAACGTTTATACATTCTAAAGGCTAGGTGTTGATCGTTTAACATTCGTTAATAGTCAATACAAAGCAATTAGATACCCGATTCACTATAATTGTGAAACAAATCGTTATAGATCCTATAACTAAGTATTGAGGGATTCCGCACCTTAATACATTTAGATAACCTCGTTATCGATCCGAATACGTACAGACTTACACAGACACACTAAGATGCATCAACAAACTCCCCCGTGTCTTCAACTTGGTCTTCAAAAACTTCATTTAAACCCAGCCTGTTGGAAATACACTGCCAGCATGTATTCCATGTGTTACACAAACATTGACAATCCGCTGAAATTGAAATGCGATCTTCTTATTCACAGCATTCCTTTCATTGAAGCGAATCGGATTATCAAATAGTTTCCTCAAGTCTTTTGATGACAACTTTATCAAGCTCATAGGATTAAACACTCGAAATTGAGCTTTCTTCAAACCGTACAGCGAGTTCCTCTCAGGTTGCTCCGTATCAGGAACAAAAACCAAAACTGCCTCACCAGTGTGAGCATCAAGTTCCCAGTAATGAAATCTTCTTAAAAAGTCAATGGGAACCGCTTCTAGAGGAATAATCTTCAAACAATCAGCCGGAGGATAGCGCATTTTGCATATCGGCTGCTTGGTCACTAGGTATATCCTTTTCTTATAGATATAGCTAGTTCCCAAAGTCGGTTTGATGAAATTGTATTTCTTTTTACGTATTTCTCGCTGCAAAGTGGTTTGGATAAAATTGGCACGGTCATCTCCAGACGGGTTAATCAAAGAGAGCTGAGCAAGACGATTGACTTCTCCTTTTGGTAGAGTACTCAGCTTGGTGAATGATCTCTTGAAATACTGGATACCATCTAGTCTATTGATCATAAACACACCATTGGATACCTTCCAACTCTTTATCAACCCAGTATACACCCCACTAACCTTGTATGATTTACAAGTTACGGGTACCTGAACTCCAGTTTTACCATGAGGCCACCATTTAGCAATTTTCTCAGCTCTTGTTTCAGTAGTTTCAGTTTCTAGAGCCTGAGTCTCTGACGTTCCTTCAGCAGGTGTCTCAGATGCCTCTTCAGTTTCATCTTCAGAAGAATCAGTTTCAATAGTAAGAACATCATCATATACCTCATTTTCACTTAACCCTTCCTCTTCAATATCAAAATCATCATTTACCTCAAATTCTTCATCCTCAGAATCCGAACTGACTTGGTTTACCATACGTTGTATAAATGAGAGGTCTGCACATGAATAATCAACAGCCAATGGTCTCGGCTGGCCTGGTATGTCGTGCACAGGGAAGTAATCTAAACTGGACATTTCATTATCTTGATTTATATTTACATCTTCATTTACAGACTCAGACCCCGGTTCTATTGGTTCTATAGTTGGACCAGAGGGAACAGACTCCCCCGGACCAATTGACCGGGTCTCAAACTCCTTAAACCTATCTTCTAAATCTGTAATCCGGGAGGTTTGAGTCTCTATCAGTGCAGCTTGAGACTGGATGAGTGAAGCTTGATCTTCCACAGTCTTTTGCATTGCCTCCATCCGTTCCAATAATTGCTTGATAATATCCGGATGAGGTTGCACTGGAGTCCGCATCTCTGACGGCCCTATGGATGAAGAAGTCCGAGGACGACTAGAAGTTGGAATATCCTCAGAGACCGTGAAAGGAACATCCTCACGGGGTCGTTTGCCCAACGACACCACCTGTGAAGATCGAGGTGGCGAGGGCACATAGTCATCGATAACCTGAAAAATATCCTCAGATGAAGTATCTGTTTGCGGAGGCTGTCGCGCTGATTGAGTAGGTGGTTGTTGGAGAGGTGCCTATGGAGGTGGTGAAAGCGGCCTTTGAACGGGAGCCGGATCTTGAAAGTTATCACCCTCCGGAGGCACATAGGCCTCATTTATAACATGGCCAAACAAAGGCACGTCTGTCGGGACCGCAACGCCCCGCGCACACTGGCTAAAGACCACAAAAATACGGGTGTTCATAGGCGTCTGTCGAAAGTGGTGGTTGGGAACCACCGGTAGCCCGGGAAGCAGGTGATTGATCAAAAGCTGAACAAAACGTGGGTATAAAGCCCACTTCCCATCACCCGCCTGAGCATTATCAACAAGTTTCCGGAAAATGTAGCCAGAGAAGTTGAACGGCTTGTTGTAGACTAAAGCCAACATGGCCGATGCAGTAGAATAGCTCATGTCGTCTAAGCCGGCCTTCCTGCCAAACAGGCAGACGATCATTATGTGCATCAAATATCGCCAAACCTTGGTGAGAAAGGCCTTGCGATATTGATCACGCGGGACGCTCGGATAACCCATCCGAGCCATAGCACCCGCAATAAAGGAATTTGCAAAGGCAACTATCATTTCAGGATCGTCAGGAAATTGAAAGAAATCCCTAATGACTTGCTCGGAGATGATGATTTCGCGATCATGAACCCGAGAGATGAGCCGGGTAAACGGAAGATCCGAGTTGATAAGTGCATTAGTCCAGAAATCTGAGACATGATCACGGTAGATGGTGGTTGTGGCCGTGATCGCACTATAAATCCTTGAACGGCACAAAAATGCAATCATCGGTCTATAAGGCGCCGCCGATTCTTTATCATCGTCGAGAAAGGCCGTGACATTATGTCGCGGTTCCCAGAAATAGGCGTTTACATTAATATCTGCCATAACTGTAAGAGCAAAGTAAACTTGGAAGCCGTTAGATTTAAACAATTTAAACAATTGACATTTTTTAAATTAAATTGTCATGCGACACAAGCATTGTGTCGCAAACCACATGAGCGACATGACAAGTTATGTCGCAATTTAGCAATATAATCAAATTAATGATTAACTAGCGACATAAGGATTGTGTCGCAAAATAACATGGCGACATAAGGCAGTGACATAGACAATTGTGTCGCAGAATAGTAGCGACATAAGCTGTTGTGTCGCAGCTACAAGGGCGACATAATAAGCGACATAAAGGATTGTGTCGCAGATCAGGTGCGACATAAGCTGTTGTGTCGCAAAGATGAACACGATGAAACCCATATTTTTCAGATTTAAAGTTTTGGGGTTTTTGTGTTTTAATCGACCCCGAGGGTGCACCAGTATAACAGGAACACAATAGCACAATTTTTATTCGCTATTTAACACCACAAGATAGGCAATTTAACCAAAATAATGAAAAACCTAAAACCGAAATATGCAAGTTCAAATGTAACCATGAATACGTAGTTATAGCATCTAAAATTTGTACCTGTTGATGCGTGTGAGTGAGAAGAACGGGAAACAAGCGAAGAATCGAACAAAAATCCACAGAAATTCACAAAGAAATCGAAAATTTGCGTCGGAGTGCTTGTGTCGCAGGGATCCAGTTGTGTCGCAGAAGGTTTAAGTGTTGAGTCGCAAAGATTAACAGTAATTACAGCGACACATGTGTGAGTTTATATAGCGGGACCCATTATGCGACATAAGTGGTGACACAAGGTTGTGTTGCAGAGTTCTAAAGAAAGATAGCGACATAACTGGCGACATAAGGACTGTGTCGCATATTATGCAACAATATTGTGCGACACAAGTCTTGTGTTGCAGAAGTCAATCAAGGGTTTTTAAAATAAGTAATTTATGCTTTTTATATTTGTGACACTTATGAACGAAATTGAAAAAGAAAGACAAATATAGAGGAAACAACAAATAAAAATGATATTAGTGATGTCTATGTAGAGATCATATTAGAAAGACAAGTTCGCATGAAAATATTTGTTGGATCGAATCTAGTGAATTGGAGATGAATTGAAATAAATCCGAGAGTATAAGTACGTATGTATATGAATGAATAAGAACAAGTAATCAAATGCTTCTATATTGCTATTACAACTCTGTTACAAGCTCTAATATCTCTCTCAATATGATATACAAACATATGCTTACAAAACTCTCTGGTTCAACAACCTTTTAAAATGAGAATACAAGTCCTGTATTTATACTGATGTTGCTTCTGCGACTTTATTCTTATGCGACTTTAATTTGAGCTACGACTTTGTTTTGAGACTTTGTTGACCTGCGACTTTGTGCCTGCGAACTTGTACCTGCGAACTTGTTCTGCGAATTTATTATTAAGTTCGCACATAGTGTTTCTGTGACACTAACTTTAAAGTCGCATGACCAGTTTTTCACTTACGAATGCAAATCCTATTTTTATATCTAACAATCTCCCCCTAGGATTTAGCATCTTGATTTTCTTGAATATCTTCTTTGAAGAACTTTCTTTATATTTCTGATGATTCAGCCTTTTGTCTTGAATCTTTTGAATGTCTTTGACATAGAGAATTAGAACTTTCTTTTTGAGTTCTACTCTTCTCTTTTCCTCTTTAACTTTTCTTCACACATGATTGTTGACTTTGAACTTCTTCTCTTTTGTAATCTTTTCTTTTAACCTTCTTTTTAGATAGACTGTCAGCAGTCTTCTCTTCATATTGATATTTCTTCTGAATTTTATTTCTTGACTCTCATTTCTTGCTTTAGCTTCCCCTTAAATGCATATCTTGATCTTCTAGAGCTTTTAATCTTTACTTTGACATAATCTCTTCTTTATTTCTTTTCTTTTCACTTGAGCTTGTAACTTTAATCATTCTTCCTTGATAGTAATTGTGATATAGTATGAATATCTTGAACATGTCATTCTTGGAAGAGTGTTTTTCTCATTCTTTTTAGTAACCAAAGGTAAGCAACAATTCATTTGATGTAATCTCAGAAAAGTTGATTGTATAATCAGAAAACAAATTTCTGAAAATACTATAACTCCTGGATCACATAGATTACCAGTTAACACAATAATTGAATCAATTAAATGTTTCAATTGAGTGACCTACGTTCAATGTTGGCATTGATGTTAGCATTGGTAGGATTTCCATTCAATCATTGTGGAATACCATTTTAGGTATCACTATGAATGTTCCGGCTATGTCACTTAGACATGCATAATGTCACAAAGACATGGTGTGTAAAAATACACTTTGTGTCCTAAAATATTTTATATCTTTTGGGCTCTAGACTCGATTTGTGCATTAATGATGTCAGGGACTGGAGCAGACTGTCCTTTTGTTTCAATATCAACAAACTCCAACAGAGTTGTCGATAGATTATGTGTAAAATCTCCGTGAGAATACTGAAACAAGAATTTATTAAGAAATTCTTGAGTGGTTAGGAGGGTATATGTGCATTGCATCACTGGGTCCATGATGTCTCCTTCAATACCAGAAATCAACACATGATTTCCGATAGTAGATGTGGCTACCCGGCGATTATTTGTTTAGTGAGGGTTTTCTTTTTCTTTTAACCCTTTCACACACTCCTCACTCAACCTTACTCAATTTTTCTACTCCACCCTCAGTTGGCAATGGATTTAAAATTATGCTGTTCTGTACTAGAATTTTCACCCTCCCTCATTCTAAGACCTAAACTTTCATCCTATTTTGGAAAGTGGTTCCTTTGGTAAATCCAACCGGTTCCGGAGGATTATAGGAGTAGTTTATAAACTAACACTCTTAGTACAGAAAACAGCATTTTGCCAAATAATTTGATTGAAATTGGTAATCTGATTATTCATCGATCCTTGGAATCTCGAAAAAGTCTTTGAGAATCTTTCAAAGTATTGTGCAATAAGCAAATAGATTTGAACACTTGAAAGTTTTGGATTTTGAAAAATACTCCCCCTTAACATATGCGTAAGATTTATAAAAATTTTACATATGAAGGTGAGTTATAAAAACAAAATCTCTTTTTCTTTTGAAGATCGGGTTTTACTCTATTTTTGAGTAAAAGCCATCATGCATCACTTATGCAAAATATTTCAACTTTTCTCCCCCTCAAAATATGAAAATATTTTGCACCTCGAGTTGAAAATGACAGATTATTGCTTAAGTGAAAGCATGCCTAATTGAGACACCAAAAAGTGAAATCGTTTTTCATCTAAAGGTTTGGTGAATAGATCGGCCAGTTGATAATCTGTTTTGACGAAAAATAACTCGATATGCCCTTTTTCAATGTGATCTTTTATAAAATGATACCGAATATCTATGTGTTTTGTTTTTGAGTGTTGAACTGGATTGCAAGAAATAGCAATCGCACTCTGAGAATCACAATAGATAGGTATCTTTTCAAATTTAAAACCATAGTCCAAAAGTTGAGACCTCATCCACAAAACTTGTGAACAACAAACAGCAGCTGCAACATATTCTGCCTCAGCTGTGGATGTTGAAACACAATTTTGCTTCTTGGAAGTCCAGCTTACAAGTTTATCTCCCAAAAATTGTACACCACCAGAAGTACTTTTGCGATCCAGTTTACAACCTGCATGATCTGCATCTGAATAGGCTGTTAGTTCAAAACCAGTGTCCTTAGGATACCACAACCCCAAGTCAATTGAATATTTAAGATATCTTAAAATTCGTTTGACTGCTTGAAGATGTGAATCCTTTGGAGCTGCCTGATATCTAGCACAGACACATGTAGAATACATGATATCTGGACGGCTCGAAGTTAAATACATTAAGGAGCAAATCATGCTACGATATAAAGTTTGATCAACTGATTTGCCCATGGTATCAACATTTAAGCGAGACCGAGCTTCCATGGGTGTGGATATGGGTTGACAATCTAGCATTTGGAATTTTTTCAGAAGATCAAAAATATATTTTGTTTGATTGATAAAAATTCCATTTGATAGTTGTTTGACATGCAACCCAAGGAAAAATTTCATTTCACCCATCATGCTCATTTCAAATCTAGATACCATCAATGCCGAAAAGTTTTTGCAATATTTGGCATTAGTGGATCCAAATATGATATCATCTACATATATTTGAATTAATATGATATCATCCTTTTGTTTCTTAATAAAAAGAGTGGTGTCAAGTGTACCCTTTGAGAAACCGGATTGGACAAGGAATTTGGATAACACATTGTACCAAGCTCGTGGAGCTTGCTTTAATCCATATAGCGCTTTATCCAGTCGGTATACATCATTTGGTCGCTTTGGGTCGACAAAACCTTCTGGTTGACCCACATACACCTCTTCATTAAGAATGCCATTAAGAAACGCTGTTTTCACATCCATTTGATAGACTGTGAAATTCTTGTGAGCAGCATAAGCTAGAAAGATCCGAATGGCTTCAATACGTGCAACTGGAGCAAATGTTTCGTCATAATCAATCCCTTCTTGTTGACTGTACCCTTTTGCAACTAGGCGAGCTTTATTTTGAATAATGACACCATTCTCATCCTTTTTGTTTTTGAATATCCACTTGGTACCCACAATTGATTTGCCAGATGGTCTAGGTACAAGACTCCAGACTTTAAGACGCTCAAACTGATTGAGCTCGTCTTGCATGGCAGTAATCCAAGCATGATCAAGTATAGCATCTTTAACACTTGATGGTTCAATGGAGCTTAGAAAGTTTGAATATAAACATTCATTTCGAGTAGCCTTCCTTGTTTGAACTCCAACTGATGGATCTCCAATTATTTGAGTACTTGGATGAGACTTAGTTCATTTTCTCTCAAACGGTAGGTGTTGATATTCAAATGAAGTATTTGAAGTATCAACATAGGGTATCGGTCTTGATAATTCAACAGGGGAAATATCTGGCATTGATTCAGTAGATGATGAACTAATTGGCAATAATAATTCTGGTGATTCAATTTGCACATCGTGGGAAGATTCTGGACCAGGTAGATCGATTGAGATTTCAGAAGTTGAAACAATTTGAGGAGAATCAGCAGACGACAAGGATGTTCCAAAGTATTCGTCATAAAAATCTGAAAACAGTTCATCAATGTCATTCATATTTGATGTTCCAGATTTGTCTGCTTCTGAACTGGTTAAACCGGGTTTTGAACTGCGTTGTTCAAAAACCATTTCTGATAATTCATCAAACTTGATATTAACACTTTCATTGACGATCTTTGTTCTTTCGTTATAAACCCGATAAGCAACTTTATTCTTTGAATAACCAATAAAAATTCCTTCGTCACTTTTTGGAGAAAACTTTCCTAAATCTTCACGATCATTTAACACATAGCAAGGACATCCAAATATTTGGAAAAACTTTACATTTGGAGGACGGTTGTTAATAATCTCATAAGGTGTCTTGCCGAACCGCTTATTGATTACTGACCGGTTTTGAGTAAAACATGCAGTATTGACAGCTTCTGCCCATAAGAACATCGGTAATTTAGAGTATATGAGCATTGTGCGAGCTGCCTCAACAAGAGTTCGATTTCGACGTTCAACGACACCATTTTGTTGTGGAGTTCGTGCAGCGGAATATTGATGAGTAATGCCAACCGATTCCAAAAATGAAGATAAGGTTTTGTTTTTGAATTCCGTGCCATTGTCTGATCGGATTGAGCGCACAGGAAGTTGCAAATTCACTTGTGTTTGTTTGAGAAAGTTGATGAGAGTTTCCGGTGTGTCAGATTTAGATTGTAAGAAGTAAACCCATGTGTAACGTGAAAAGTCGTCCACGATTACAAGAATGTACTTCTTGCCATTGATGGTTTAAATTCGCATAGGTCCACATAAATCCATATGAAGTAGATGAAGAACAGCTTTTGAACTGGATGTAGGTTTGGATTTATGAGATGTATGATGTAGTTTACCTAGTATACATGATTTACAAAAGTGATCATGATCATATTGTAATTCAGGTAGACCATGAACAACACCAGAGCGAGAAAGTTTATTGATCTGATTAACATTTAGATGAGAAAACCGACGATGCCACAACCATAATTCTTGAGAAGAGGCTTTTGATAGTAAACATACATCAGCCACGGGTTGTGCACTATCTAGATCAATGGTATAGAGATTTGTGCCACGAGTTCCGTTCAATAATTCTTGTCCATCTTCAGTTCGAACACAACAACTTCGTTTACGAAATAGAACCTCTAAATCCTTGTCACAAAATTGACCAATACTAAAGAGATTGTGACCTAAACCTTCAACATAAGCCACCCGTTTTATAATGATTTTGCCCCTCACTAAATCTCCAACCCCCATTATTGCAGCAAACTGATTGTTTCCAAATCGAACAGTCCCCATAAATTTCTCAACAAAATTTACTAGCAGGGACTTATCACCGGTCATGTGTTTGGAACATCCTGAATCAAGATACCAAACACATACCGAGATTTTCTGCAAAATCAAATCATTGAAATAACCTTAGGAACCCATTTTGCAACGAGTTCGTAAGGGTTAGTACAATTAATGGTGGATTGTTTCTTTTTAGGGACCCATTTATAGATTGGTTTGGGTTTTCTTGTTGATTTAGAAATCCATGTAGTTCCTGAAAGTTGTGATTTTGGAATCCATTTTGATTGATAACTATTTTGATCCCAACCCTTTGATTCCCATGTTCTTGAGTGATGTTGTTTAGCAGGAAGATAGTAATTATTTCGTCTAGCTACAATCCTATCTTTCAACATAGATTCATTAACATGCATAGAATGATTAATTGAATAACGCAAAGTATGATTACACATGTTTGAATTCTTTGAATACAATGAACCATGCCTATGAATATTATTGTAGTTACACGAATAAGAACTATGTAAAGCTTGTTTTGACGTTTGACTTCGGGATTTGACATGATGATTTGTCGATTTTACATCTGAAACATGAAAAGCACCAGTATTAGTATTTGAAAATTTTGTTTTAATGCTCTTGTTTGAAGAAATCGGAGCATCAACTGTCTGCTTTAAGCACTTTTGTTTCAAAGATTGTTTAACACGTGGTTCAACCTTGTTCATGAACGTTGTTTCCAAATCTTCCTCAGATTCCATAAGTTTATCAAAATCAAGTTCAAGAGAAGATTTTGAAACTGAAACTGAATTTGATGAAGAAGCTGAGTTTTTGAGAAGTTCAATAGATTGTAAAAGAGTAGTTCGTTCATGATCAAAATCTAGTTGTAGAATGGTTATTTGATTTTCAAGATCAAATATTTTGTTTTCCAAAATTAAATTTGGAATACAAAGTTTTGTTTTAACCACTTGTTCCATAACTTCATTTTGATCAATTACTGGAGTAGAACAACTTGGAAAATAATCATCAGAAAGAGGAATTTTGCGCGTACCATAACTTTCGTTTAATTGAGTATAATCAAACGAAAATTGTGCGTTTTCTGCTTTAGCTCTATTGAAGTTCTCAATCACTTATTCTTCATTAGTTGTTTTTACAAAGAACATTTTCAAAATACTTCCCATGTTACCATAGTCATACAAGGTGGGTACTTTAGAAATTGCCTTTTGTAAATAGCAAGGATTTTCAAAACCTAATCCCTCTCTTGGATTATAAAATCTTATATCCTTAGGTTTATTTAGAAAAATCGTTTGATCAGTTTGACCACGTTTAAACAGTTTATCTTGAAGATCTTTGAGTTTGCTTAAACATGAGTTCCTTTCTTGAATGACTAAATCATATCTTTTTTGAACAAAATTTGCATGTTTTGTTAGTGCTTTGCATTCTGAAAAGAAACCAAGAACTTCTTGATTTAAAGAAATATTTTCTTTTTCATATTTTTCAGAACTCGTTTTATAACCCTCCATATGATTTCTTAAAACCAGTTTATCCCGAGTCAACGTTTTAATCAAAGCAGAATTACATTCTAATTCTGTTCTAAGCTCACTTACATGATCCTTTTCTAAGTCTAGCTTTTTAGTTAAACTTTGATTAAGAGCATGCAAGGTTGTGATCATGGTTTTAGAATTTTGTACCTCAGAATCAGATTCTGCTTCTCCTTCTGTGGATGCATTTGAGATATTTGCCATGAAAGCCATATTTACTTCAAGATGTTCTTCTTCTGAATCAGTCAAGTTCAACCATGCGTCATTCTCAGCTAACAGCACCTTTCCTGCTTCCTTTTGCTTAGCCATCAGCATCTTAGCTTTATAGTACTCAGAATCACGAACCCTTGGTTTCTTGCAATCCCTAGCAAAATGACCAAAACCCCCACAATTATAGCATTTGTTCTCTACATCCCCTTGTGATCTTTCAACCCCTCTTTTCTCATCAAATTTACCCTTGTAGTTATCATCATTTCTGCTCTTGTATTCTAGGCGTTTGGTGGATGATGAAGAAGTACGTAGATGATTGTTAGTAGGCTTTTTATAATACTTCTTGTTGATAACCTTTGTCATAAGAGCCATTTGTTTCATGAGCTCTTTGTACTCCTCATCACTCCCACTTCCCTCTTCATCTGAGTCAGATTGATATTTAGTCTCTTTCATCACCTTTTGAGAACGAGAGTAAGTCCTTCTTTCAGCAATTAGAGCCAACGGGTCAGCCTTCTCCTTTGCTTCAGTACCAACATTTTCATTTACTTCATCTTGATTGTGATTTAAAATCTCATACACATCATGAATATCAATAGAAGTTAGATCCCGATTCTGAATGATATTGCTCGAATATTGTTTCCATTCCGGTAGCAGATTGTTTAAAAATTTGATGTTAATCTCCAAGTTCTGCTTTACAAATTTATTCTTCCGAACTTCGTTCAACAGTAAACAGAATCTGTTGTAGGTAGCTTCAAGTTGTTCTCCTGTCTTTGCCTTGAATCCCTCATAGGCCTGGAGACAATGAGTCATCTTAGTTTGTTGACCTCTTTCGGATCCTTGCTGTTGTCTAGCAATGGCATCCCACATCTCTTTAGCAGTCTTGTAGCTATCAACTTGAATATATATGTCATTTGTGAGACCTTGAAGAATAAAAGATTTCATCTCTTTGTGTGCCTTCTTTTGTGATTTCTGAAGTTGATTCAACTCAGCCATTCCTATTTGAGCCCCAGTAGCATCATGCGTGTGTATAGGAATCGTCTCTCCTTCGTTTAATGAATGCAGAAGCATATCACAATTATCCTGCCTTTCGATGAAATCCAGAAACCTGTCTCTCCATTGAGCATAGTCTCCTCTAAACAAGACTGGAGGCTTATCCTTGGTGCCGATTGCCAGTGCTTCTCTGGACATTTTTCCTGAGTACAAATTTTCCCTCCAAGATTTTCGAATTTTGCCCGAGAAAAATGAAAATTCTCTCAAACCAGAATTAGACAACGGAAAGCTCAAATTTAAATTTTGATAATTGTAAAATTTTCCCGCCTTTTTTAGAATGAGTTACTGAATGCGAACTTAATGATAAGTTCGCAGAGAATAAAGTCTCAGAAACATATATGCGACTTTACTAGATAAGATCGCAGATAATAAAGTCTCAGACTTCAATAAAATCGCATAAACAAGATCGCAGAATTAAAGTCAGAACCTGAGTGCGAACTTAATGATAAGTTCGCAGGGATACCAATTGTTGGATCGAATCTAGTGAATTGGAGATGAATTGAAATAAATCCGAGAGTATAAGTACGTATGTATATGAATGAATAAGAACAAGTAATCAAATACTTCTATATTGCTATTACAACTCTGTTACAAGCTCTAATATCTCTCTCAATATGATATACAAACATATGCTTACAAAACTCTCTGGTTCAACAACCTTTTAAAATGAGAATACAAGTCCTGTATTTATACTGATGTTGCTTCTGCGACTTTATTCTTATGCGACTTTAATTTGAGCTGCGACTTTGTTTTGAGACTTTGTTGACCTGCGACTTTGTGCCTGCGAACTTGTACCTGCGAACTTGTTCTGCGAATTTATTATTAAGTTCGCACATAGTGTTTCTGCGACACTAACTTTAAAGTCGCATGACCAGTTTTTCACTTACGAATGCAAATCCTATTTTTATATCTAACAATATTAAATTTTAATTTGATTATTAGTATAGATGTCCAAATTGAAATTTACCAAGCATAGTTAACAAACCTGAAAAGCAATCGGTAACAAGACGATTATCGGTATTGTTTTTCCGCTTAAACATGTAACATACTTAACTTCAAGCTAAGCAATTATTGTTAGAGTAAGTATGTCTCCGTGAATCCCACATAGATATACTCCTAGCATCAAGACATGACCAAAACTTCGATTGTTTAGAGAAAGTATATGAATTCAACATTTTTAAGAATCAAGCCAGCGGTGACAGGTATGTACATACGTACAACAAAGCGACATAAACTTGATTCAGGTTTAAGCAAAGCCATACTTGGTCAAACCTAGTTAGGTGTCTTTGATTTTATAAGACTTTTAAAGTGCTTTGACTTTTGTTTGCTTAAATTTTGAAAGTATACTGACTGAAACCAGGTCTGTACAGACGTACAACAAAGGAAATAGTTAGCATAAGTCCCCAAATGTTGTCATATAAAAGCTCAGGGTAATAGAAGCATGTCAAGCTTATACATAGGAATTAAGACACATTGTCATACATCAGATGGTGGTCATCACAAGATAATAAACACGGATTAGGAGTATTTCTTAATAGCTCAAAGAGGAGTATGAAAATGCCTACCAATACATCGTGCAATGATACGAAAGTCTGTAAGGACATGTATATGTTGATGACATAATTTTTGGGTCCACAAATGATTATCTGTGCAAGGAATTTGAGAAGTTGATGCATCAGAAGTTTCAGATGAGTTCAATGGGTGAACTCACTTTCTTTTTGGGACTACAAGTCAAGCAAACTTCAGATGGCATTTTTATCAATCAAAGCAAGTATGTCAAAGAAATCCTTAACAAATTTGCCTTTTCTGAAGCAAAAGTGACTAGCACTCCCATGGAAACACATAAGCCATTGTCTGCAGATCCTGAGGGGGAGGAAGTTGATATACATCTATACAGATCAATGATAGGATCATTGATGTATCTAACTTCTTCCAGGCCAGATATCATGTTTGCTGTTTGTATCTGTGCCAGATTTCAAACCTGTCTAAAGCAATCCCATCTGTATGCTGTCAAGAGAATCTTTAGATACTTAAAGGGACAACCTGATCTAGGTCTTTGGTATCCTAAAGAGTCTTCCTTAGATTTAAAAGCATATTCAGATAGTGAATATGGGGGAGCTAGCATGGATAGAAAGTCAACATCAGGAGGTTGTCAATTTCTTGGGGAGAGATTAAATTCATGGCAATGTAAGAAACAGACAACTGTATCAACATCCACTGCTGAAGCTGAGTATGTAGCTGCTGCAAATTGCTGTGCTCAAGTCTTATGGATTCAGAATCAAATGCTTGATTATGGTTTCACTTTCTTAAACACTCCTATTTTTATTGACAATACTTCTGCTATTAGCATCATCAATAATCCTGTTAAACATTCTAAAACTAAGCATATAGAGATTAGGTATCATTTTATTAGAGATTGTAATGAAAAACGCCTTATTCAGATTATAAAAGTTCATACTGACAATCAACTTGCAGATCTGTTCACCAAAGCCTTTGATGTGGGCAGATTTACATTTCTGATTACAAGTATTGGTCTGATTAAATCTATTTAAAGTGTTTCTTCATAACTATTTTGAAAAACATCTCTATTATGCTTAATGATTAGATGCTGGTAGATGTAATTGATATTAACAGTCATAATAGTCTTAGATATAACTGTTTTGTTTGCTAAATTATCACTGTTAGTATCCAATTACCACTGTATATGTATTATGTTTGGTTTTCACTGTTAGTTTATTTTTGTTAGTTTGTTGAACTAACCTTGCAGGTTATCACTGTCAGTGGAGCAATTACCAATGTTAGTGCATCTTTTACCACTGTTAGTATAATCAGTTACCACTGTTTATACTATCCAGGTGTAAATGTTCACTATCACTATTTATCTTTCTGAGTTCTATTGATATTAAAAAAAAAAAAAAAAAAAAAAAATATGATGAGTATCACTGTTAGTAATACTAACACAGTCACTAGTGTTGAGTTATAATTCCTTTGGTCAGGAGTTATTTCCATCAACTAGTTAAATTGTGTTCACCTTGTTACCACTGTTCTATAATCGTTTCCACTGTTAGTGTTAAAATTGGGAATTTTGCTTCAAAATTAGGTCATTAACACTAGCAGTATAAATACTCCCCACACTTGTTCATATTCTTTACGCTTTCATAAACACTGCTCTCTTAAACCCTGTAATTACTGCTTTCACAAAACCTTACTCAAATTCATCATGGCTTCTTCATCATCAACCGAGTCTCAACTTGCACTAGGCAAAGATCATAACATGATCGCCTATCTGGTAAAACCTACCATCACCAATGATTACGTTGAAATCATCGATTTTCTGCGTAACTCTACGATTCACCATGCGATCACTGTAGCACCCAGAATTTCACATGATCATATCAATGAGTTCTGGGTTAACGCTAAGATTGAGGATGAACCAGGTGTTCCAAAAATTGTTTCTACCGTTGCTGGGCACCAAGTGGTGATTACTGAAGCCTCCATGCTCTTCTCTTCATCTTCAGGATGAAGAAGGTATAACTTCAATCTCTGATGAAGTATTATACTCTACTTTACAACAAAAGGGATATGAGGGCAACTTAGGTGGATATGTTTTTCAGAAAACAATGTTTTCATACCAATGGCGATTTTTAATTCATACATTACTGCACTGTTTATCATCAAAACGTTCATCTTTTGAACAATTCAGCAGTAATGTAGCATATGCATTGGTATGCTTAGCTACTGGTCAAAACATTAATTTTTCCAACTTTATTTTTGCTGGTCTGCTAAGAAACATCAACCAACCTAAACTGCAATTTTTAATGTATCCAAGGTTTGTGCAAGTATTTTTAAATGAACAAATATCTGAATTGCCTGCTTTGGATAAGATTATAGGTATCTCTTCTTTCAAACCAAAAGTATTTACAAATATGAAGAGGAATACCTCTATTAAAGGTGTTATGTTTTCTGGGAGGGTAACAGCATTATTTCCAACAATGCTTCCTGCACCCTCCACCACAGCATCTGTACCACCAACAGAAGCTGAACCAGTTGCTGAGAGGATGGAACAACCCATTCCTTCTCAACCCACAGCAACTGGGGGTACTCTTGAAACAGAAAGACCCCACATAAAAGCCACCTATTCTAGAAAAGCCAAAAGGGCTACAAAACAGGCATATGAGGTTCATGCTGCTCAGATACCTCAGTCCAATGACAGGAGTCAGGAACAACATGTGGTCCATGAGGAGAGGGGAGACCATTCTGTGAGGGCTACCTCTACTGCTACTTGCCCACTGGCAGAGCAGGACAGAAGTAACATAAATAAGACCCAATCAGAGGCAACACCAGAACATGATTCTACTCATGTAGATGATTTTGGTGGTCCCAGTACCAAGAACCAAGGGGAATCTACTGATTATACTAGGTATAATGTAGATTTTGATACACCTGTCAATGATTCACCTAGGGAGTCACATTCTGATGGTGATGAGGCTAGAACTAACCTGGAACTGACGAAAATGATTGACTATGTATGGGAGAAGTTCAGATTGGAAAGGAGAAAGAATAAAGAAAAGGATGAACAGATAGCAAATTTGGAGAAAAGGATTACTCAACTGGAATATCTTGTAATCAAAGTCTTGAAAGAAGGCAAGGAGTATGTCATGGTAGAAGGTGATTCTGCAGAGGATGCTTTCAAAAAGGGGGAGAAGTGTTGGACTAACAAAGGAGAAAATAAGAATAAAGGTGGTAATAAGAATGGTGATGATGGTTCAAGTTCTGAACATGTTGATGAGGAAATAGAGATGGAAACACCAACACCTAATGAAGCTGAAAATGTCAAAGCAAAATCAACAACTTTACCACCTGTTCAGATCAGAGAACCAACCACTGCTACTGCATAAAAATTACCTAAGATTGATCCTAAGGACAAGGGTAAGGGTATTTTGGAAGAAGAACCTAAACAGAAAAAGCAGAAAACTATGCCTCCTGAAGCTACAATGAATGATTATGAGTATGCTCAGAGGATATTTGCTGAGATCAATGCTGATGTACTAGCAGAGGAGATGATTGATGTAGAAGTTGAACCTGGTCATTATGTTAAAATGACTAAGTCTCAGGTTGATGAGTGGGATGAAGCACAGCTGAAAGAGCAAAAACTTGATGATATTGAGTTTTTGGTTCAACAAGTTAGGGAGAAGAAGGAAGCTGAAATGAGAAAAACTAGAGCTCAAAAGAAAAATAAACCACTGACCAGAGCTCAACAGAAAAGAAACTTGGTTTTAAAATTAAGAGGAGGTCACATTCCAACAGAAAGATTGAATGCTATGTCCCTTGAAAGCTTACAAGGAATTTGGGATAGGGATACCTTCTTAAATCCAGAGGCTGCTAAGAGAGAAGAACAAGCACAAAAAGCCAAAAAGAGGTCTGAAAAGGAAAAGAAAAAGAAAGAGAAGGTTGAAAAACAGTTGGAAATGGAAAAAGAATGGAAAAAGAAAAGTGAAGAACTCAGGGAGAAGTTGAGACAAGAATATGCATCAATTCCTGATTTGCCAAAGAATGATATAAACTTAGATGATTTTCTTGTGGTTCAACCTCTACAGGTCCAGCTTCCATCTGAAAACCCTCCTATAATCATTGATTGGTCTGTTGAACAATTTTTAATTCTAGTTAAGGGTGAGAAGATTAAAGTTGAAAGAGCAGATTCTTCTTTATCATTTTGGAGGTCTTTTAAAGATTTGTGCAGAGTGCTTACAAGAGAAGATCTGCTTAGAATGTATGAGATTGGATCTAAGAAAGGATTGAGTACAAAGAAATTTGATAGTTCATATGAATTGGTTACTTGGTCATGGATTTCAATGATGTTTGAACCAGAAAAGTTCTTCTTTGAGTTCAACACTTTTAAGACAGTAAAACAGTGGATATATCTCAGCAATCCAGGTGTTCATCAGGTTGTTCTGGATAATGCTTCTATTCTATGGATGCTTACTGACAGGGAATATGATATGAGTTTGGGTTTGTTAAGGAGCTTAAAGCATGCCAGGTTATCTGTCTCCTTTAAAAATGATTTGGCAGAAAACTTGGTATACATGATATTGAATCAAATTCATAAGAAGGAAGAGTATGAGAGACGACAGAGAAATAAGCAATAAGTATTTTGAAAGCATCTGCATGAGGTCAAAGTGAAGAATCAAGAGAAACTTAAGTCTGTGAGAGACAGATTAAGTTTAGGGGGAGATTGTTGGGAAATTCAGTCATTACAACTGTTGATGAGTAATTGCACAAGGCATTAACACTGTTAGTGTTAATGGTTTCCACTGTTTATACAAGTATTAACACTGTTAGTGTTAATGGTTACCACTGTCTTCACAAGTTACAACTGTTGGTTCAAGTCTTCAAAGATTACCACTGTTAGTGAAGTGATTACAACTGTTAGTGAAGACTGAAGTGAAGACATGAGTTACAACTGTTAGTAATGATTTACACTGTTAGAGATTTCCACTGTTAAGCTTGTTTGTAACAGTTAACACTGCTTAGGCTAGTTACCACTGTTGGTGTACTAGTTTAAGTAATACATACAAGTGTTAACACTGTTAGAGTAATTACCACTGTTTATATAAATATGGTAGTTAACACTGTTTATGTACAGAATAGGCGGGTAGATAAAGTTTGGATAATTATGGAATGTAACAGTTTCCATGATTATAGGAGATTGGTTAGCAGGACTCTATGTGTTATAAATAGAGATCCTAAACCTAAATTAGATAGAGATTTTTTTAGTGTTCCGCTTCAAGGTTTTGTAACCCTAATACAAGTCAGTGTATTCGTCTTTTATAATTAATAAGATTGAAGCTTTTGATAGTAATTCTGTTTTCATTGATTTTGTTATTAATCTTCATTATATTACTAAGTGTTATTCCGCAAACTTCTTAGTAATTATTCAAAACTGTGTTAACCTAATAAGAGTATTAGATCGATCTTGGTTTGTCATGGAGAAAGTGATCAACTTGGAGCAGGACTTAGCTCCTGAAGTTGATTCAGATTCCGAAGAAGTTGAACCAACTCGAGAGGAGTTAAAGAAGTTATGGTTCAAAAAGGTTGAAAAGGAACCGGAAATCAAATATAAAAGTGATATCAGGGTCAGAGGATCAGGCAAGCTGAAGCGAGGCATCATAAGTTGGTTCTATGACAGCAATCTGAAGCTGTTCATACTAAAAAGATATGATGGGATTCAGTATTTGAAGAACAAGATGAAGACCTTTAGCTCGTTGCCTAAAATTGAACTGAAGGAGCTAGCTTGGCTAGACTTGGTGAATATTGGGGATGATCCTTACGCTAGTGCCTTAGAAAGAATCTTAAAGCGTGAAGGAAGATCTAATCAGTTTGAAAGTTTGAAACCAAAGCCAGGAAAGAGAGTTCCTGATCTGACCCGGATTGATCCCACTACAAACAAGCCGTGGATGAAGATGGTCTACAGACCAGTCAAATGCTTGAAGAGGGTTCCGCTGAAGAAAATGCCACAAAACATTCTTGTAAATCTCAAGTGGTGGTACGTGGATAACAAGACTGCTGAGGCAGTAATGGAAGATTGTGAAGGAAAGGAGCTGTTGAGGGTTTATGACAGTTTACATCTGGTAAACTTGTCAAAGGACGATCTGATGAAACTTCATGTAAACAAGATCTTGTATAGAGACAGTTGGAGACATGAAGGACGAAGGTATCAGAAGGTTGTGAAGGTGTGCGTAAAAAAGGCTTATGGGCTGAGAGTCGGTAGAGTTGATCGAGTATCAAGATTCGACAGAGCTAGAAGACTGAAGACAGATAGAGCTATTGTCAAGGGGGAGTCTGTTGGTGCATGTTTTGTGACAACAGCTCTTATTTTATAATAGTTAGTTTTGTAATTAGTTTTAGAGTTAATTTGTAATTCGTTTAATTAACTTAGCCTTTTGTAAGTTGTATTATAAGTTCGTACGAACCTATATGTTCGTACGAACCTAGGACCAACTAAGTTCGTATGAACTTGCTGGGTATAAATACCAACTTGTAATGTTTTATTTATACGCTTTTTGATCAGTACTATTCGAATATACAGAGATATCTTCGAACACATACGAATCTATGTTGATGCATCTTAGTGTGTCTGTCAGTTGGTCAAGTCTGTAATATGTTTGTTAATGTAATTGAGCTAGTTAGAATTACATTTTCTGTGTTATGCGACACAAGGCCTGTGTCGCATTAGTTGTAGTTGCGACACAAGGATTATGTCGCAATAGTGATCTATGCGACACAAGGCTTGTGTCGCATAATCCGGCCAGTTTGTTTAGTATAAATACCCAAATGTTAGGGTTTTAGAAAGAGACTTTTTGAGGGATTTTACACACACTTATTCTCTGTTTTTGGCTGCTGTATTTTGAGAGAATATTTGATAAAGAAATATAGGGTATTATTATTGATTTGCTCTTCATTGCTTTAAGCATAATATTCTATTCGTGTGATTATCTCCATTGAGCGATTTGATTAAAAGATCCATCCAAGGAATCTACAATTGGTACCAGAGCCATAATATAAGGATTTTGGTGGTATCAAATCGTTTTGGGTACGTTTTTGATTCATATTTTGATCATTTAACGTATATTTTGGTGTTTGATTCTCATTCTAGGAGTTTTGGAGTTGAAAATTGGAGTTTTTAAGCCTAAAATTCGAAGGTTTTTCGAAGTTTTTCGTTAAAAAATCATTAGGTTTCGAAAAATTTCGATTTTGAGGTTTTTGGGATCTGACAGCGCCGTTTTGCGACACAAGCTTGCGACACAATTTAGTGTTGCTATAGGGTTTTAGCGACCTTAAAATTTGCGACATCAATCTTTGCGACATAAAGTTGCGACATCAATCTTGTGTCGCTTACTCTTACCAAAAAAAAAAAAAAAAAAAAAATTTGGAGGGAAAATGTACTCGCAATATCCAAGGTATTTGAAGGCTTTGTTCTATAACGACTATGCTAGCTGGCAGGAGAAGTTTAAAGAATATATTGAATACATTGTTTTAGATTTGTGGACTTCTATTACTGAGAAATATGAGAGACCAACTCTCATTAGTCAAATGTCAGTCGCAGAACAAAAAGCTTTTGACAACGACAAGACAGCACGTGAAGAGATTATCATGTGTGTACCAAATGATGTGGCACAAGATATTCCACTTTACAAATATAAAGATACATCTTATGAATTGTGGAGATCACTTGAAGAGAGCTACGGAGGAAATGATAAACAGCAAATTCAAAAAGATCCAAGCGTTGAATTGCATGATTTGAGAGTTAAAGTTTCAAATCAACAAAATGAAATCAAGAGTCACAAAAATGAAATCAATTTGCTACGCAAAGAAAAGGCTATAACTCAAAGTGAAACTTTAGATTATCAACGCAAGCTCTCAAATTTTGAAGCATCTTCCTTGAGATTGGATCAACTAATTCATTCTCAGAAAAAGGATACAAAATCCAAAGCTGGTATCGGATATACATCAATACCGGTCAAGGATGAGTTTGTTGAAATTGTTCATGAAGTAGAAGAATGTGATGTACCAACACAACAGATTAACAAATTTGATGTTAAGCCTGAAAATCACATCATTACTAATGAGTATATTGTGGATTCTAAAAAAGGGAAATCTAAACGCGATGCATGAAGTGATAAGTTGAATAAATGTTCAGACAAAGGGATAAATGAGAAGTTGATAAAGAAGGAAGAAGAGATTAAAGCTTTCCAACTTCAAATACTTCACATGGAAACTGAACGTGAAGAAATGCGTTCAAAAATTGTTGAACTTGAAAAGCGAATTTTAAAATTTAAGCATCTAACCAAACCTCAACTCTCTCACTCACCTGAACAACAAGTCAAGGTGACTAAGAAGATTTACACGACTAAATCTTCCAAACCATGTCCAAAAATGGTTTGTGTGAAAAAGATTTCACAGTTTACTAATTATTCTTTACAAAAGAATAAGAAGTATTATGAGAAATTACAATCAACTTGAGTGTTTGATCATCAAAAGGTTGATTGTTGTGACTCCGTAGCCTTTGAACGAATCAAAAGATCGGTTTCAAGATCTCAAAAGCCAACAAACGTATTGAAACCGACACAATCAAAATCTGGTGAAACAAGATCTTTTGTATATTCAAGAAAGCAAATGCTTGATCTTGCACCATCTCGTCGTATGGTGGTGACCATGCAAAGAGATTTTGTTCCTTTCTCCCCAAGAATGGTTCTACCAACAATGGTTCCACGAAAAGTTATTAGATATGAAACATCACGTTTCAATTTCAGATGGAACTCAATGTCTTTGGATTATATCGATGCCACTTACAAATGGCTTTCGAGAAAGAAGAATCCTATTGGCAGCGTGCTCAAATGGGTTCCTAAAGTTGTTGCTTGAAGAAAAGACAACTATTGATTCTGCTGTTCAGGGGGGGTAATTATTAAATTTGGTGACCAGTCAGATTCTTGATTCTTGAGGAAATTGTTTGATAATCTAATTCACTTTAACGAAAGAAATGTTGTGAATAAGAAGATTGCATTTCAATTTCAGCGGATTGTCAACGTTTGTGTAACACATGGAATACATGCTGGCGGTGTATTTCCAACAGGCTGGATTTGATTGAAGATTTTGAAGACCAAGCTGAAGATACGGGGGAGTTTGTTGATGCATCTTAGTGTGTCTGTCAGTTGGTCAAGTATGTAATGTGTTTGTTAATGTAATTGAGTTAGTTAGAATTACATTTTCTGTGTTATGCGACACAAGCCTTGTGTCGCATTAGGTGTGTCTTAGCGACATAATGCTTATGTCGCTAATGTCGGCCAGTTTTAGTATAAATACTTCAAATTACTTTGTAATTGAAAGAGACTTTTTGAGGGATTTTACACACACTTATTCTCTGTTTTTGGCTGCTGTATTTTGAGAGAATATCTGATAAAGAAATATAAAGTATTATTATTGATTTGCTCTTCATTGCTTTAAGCTTTATATTCTATTCGTGTGATTATCTCCATTGAGCGATTTGATTAAAAGATCCATCCAAGGGATCTACAATCTATACACTTAACACTTGCATTTACTTGTTTTGTTGTTGTTTCTTGTATATTATACCATTCCGTAAACTAATACACATTGTAATCCCGTTTGGATCCGTTCAAAGGGACCTTCATAAACACTTATATTGCACTTGTTTTATTGTCGTTTGGTGTATTAAAGGATTCCGCACTCTAATATACGTTACAATCTCGTTTGGATCCATTCAAAGGGGACTTTCACTAGTTACTAAGAAAAATAATCCCCAAAATTTTAACACGTTTTATCTAGCACTTATGTATTTGTTAAATTTATTGAACACCTTAAGTCCCAAGAAAGTGTATCACAACAAGATTGCTCACATAGGGTAGTTGTTTGCGCATCCGTTTTGTTTGATACATTTGGAGGTCGAATACTCCATGGATTTGAGTGAGACCAGTGGGGTTTTAAAGGTAAGACATTAAGCTAAATTCTAGAAGAAAAATCAAGATTTTTAGACCATTATTGACTGAGTTATGGTCGATCAAAGTGGGGTCAAAAACTGGACATATTGCATGCATG
The DNA here is from genome assembly GCA_963921325.1 of Logfia minima. NCBI lineage: Eukaryota > Viridiplantae > Streptophyta > Magnoliopsida > Asterales > Asteraceae > Logfia > Logfia minima. Next base: position 22,172,042 of record OY992769.1, read on the forward strand.
ATATAGTTAACTTTTTGGAGAGTTTAACTACCAAATAATTTCTAGAGCATTAAATATTTTAAATCTTTGTTCTAACACATTCATGGTGTTATAATACAACCATAATGTGTTAGAAATGATTTCCAATCATGTTTACAAATTTAAACTAACAGGAACAAGTATTGGTCATTTATAACAACAAAAAGATGATTTTCGGTTTGATCATGGGTTACCCTTAAATTTTAACACATGAACATGTGTAAGGGACAACCTACAAACATAAAACTCATGTGAGTGGATTATTGCCATGAAGAAGGCATAAAATCCAAGTATTACATGAAAGAAAGTAAGAAAAATGCAAGAAATGGAAGTACAAGTTGATTGTTTTACCTTTGTGTTCTTGTTTTTGTTGAAGAACACTTTCAAGAGGTTGATCTTTAATGAAAAATGGCTGGAGTTTAGTGTGTGAAATGAGAGAGTTTGTGTGTATTTTTGAGAGAAAGATTAGAGAATAAAATGAGTGAGTAGGTTGGGGAAATGGTGCAAATGATGTTGCATGTATAAAGGAATATTTCGTTGGGGTTTGAAGTGATCAAGAGAAGGAAAGGGGGCTGCATATTTCTAGTGGGGGAGGGTGTTTTATTCATTTTTTTTATTTTTTTTTGTATAAAAAGTTAAGTAATAAGTGTAAATAAAAGCTTAAATGTTACATAATTAAGTTTATGATTTTTATCAAAATATATTTGATTCGTTTATGATTGACATTCGGGAGTTAATTATTCGATTTCCGGTTGCGTTAACCGAGTTACGAAATTTCCGATTAAATTCCGGTTTTTGTGGTACGATAAATATTTTGTGATGACGTATGAAATTAAATTTCATTTGTTTTCTTTGGCACTTTGTAACCTAATTTAATGTTCTTCACGGTCTTAAAGTCCGGTAAGCAATCTTCTAAAACGTTACGCGATTTCAGTAACTTACGGTTTCGGTACTTAAGGAGTCGTAACCTAGACTTTTCACTAGGATTTTAGAGTGCTATAAACGTAATTAGAGATACTAGGAATTTAAGTGCGTTAATGACCTGAGATTTTTAACGGTTATCACATCGTACGAACCTACACAGGGTTGTAAGTTCGTACGAACTTACATTGTAGGATCTTCATTGCAAGGTGCTAAATTAATAAATGTCTATAACTAACTTTATTATTATATATCTTTGGTGTGTTTTGTCTTGTGTGAAGAAATGGCTGATCAAGTGCGTCAATTCTACAACAAGCACAACTTAGCGATCTCTTTTGATTTGGCCAATCCCGCTATTGAGCAGTTTCGACGCATCTTGGAATTTCTGATGCGCTCGAGGGTTTTCTATGCTCTCAATCATTCGCCGACGTTGAGAATCGAATTTATTCGTCAATTCAAAAGTGAAGAAGTTTTGGAAACAATGTTACCAACGTTTAAACAATCTTTGAAAGAAAAGAGTATAAAGCACTCAGTAAATGCTCCAAAGAAATCTCAATTTACTAATTATTCTTTGCAAAAGAATATAAAAAGTATGTTAAGATTTTTTCAACCAAGAGCATTCAATCAGGTTTTTAAAATACTAATACTGGTGCTTCTCATGTTTCAGATCTAAAAACGACAAATCTTCATGACAAATCCCGAATTCAAAAGAGTCAAAAGATTAATCGCACTTTCAATAGTTCTTATTCGTGTAACTACAATAATGTCAACAAACATGATTCGTTGTATTTTCAGCATTCAAACATTTGTAATCATACTTTGCGTTATGCTAGAAATTATCTTGTGAATATGAATGAATCTATGTTGCATGATAAAATTGTAGCTACACGTAATAATTACTATAAACCTGCTATGCAACATCAATCTACATCATGGAAATCAAAGGGTTGGATTTCAAAATGGATTCCTAAACTAAAGAGCACACCCAAAATGATTTCCAAATGGGTTCCTAAACTTAAAAGTTCACCCAATATTATCTCAAAATGGGTACCTAAAAGGAATCAATCAACCATAAATTGCACTAACCCTGACGAACTCGTTGAAAAATGTGTTCCTAAGGATTATGGTTGTGGCATCGTCGTTTTTCTCACCTCAATGTCAATCAAATCAATCACCTATCTCGCTCTGGTGTTGTTCATGGTCTACCTGAATTAAAATAAGATCAAGATCATTTTTGTAAATCATTCACATTAGGTAAACTGCACCATACATCACATAAATCCAAATCTACACCTAGTTCAGAATTTGTCCTTCATCTACTTCATATAGATTTATTGGACTAATGTGCATTTAAACCATCAATGGCAAGAAGTACATTCTTGTAATCATGGACGATTTTTCCCGTTACACATGGGTCTACTTCTTACAATCTAAATCTGACACACTAGAGACTCTCATCAACTTTCTCAAATAAACTCAAGTGAATTTGCAACTTCGAGTACGCTCAATCCGATCAGACAATGGCACGAAATTCAAAAACAAAACCTTATCTTCATATTTGGAATCAGTTGGCATTACTCATCAATATTCCACTGCACGTACTCCACAACAAAATGGTGTCGTTGAACGTCGAAAACGAACTCTTGTTGAAGTAGCTCGCACAATGCTCATAGACTCTCAATTACCGATGTTCTTATGGGCAGAAGCTGTAAATACTGCATGTTTTACTCAAAATCGGGAGTAATCAATAAGCGTTTGGCAAGACACCTTATGAGATTATCAACAACCTCCCTCCAAATGTAAAGTTTTTCCGAATATTTGGATGTCCTTGCTATGTGTTAAATGATCGTGAAGATTTAGGAAAGTTTTCTCCAAAGAGTGACGAAGGAATTTTTATTGGTTATTCAAAGGATAAAGTTGCGTATCGGGTTTATAACAAGAGAACGAAGATCGTCAATGAAAGTGTTAATGTCAAGTTTGATGAATTATAAGAAATGGTTTTTGAACAAAGCAGTTCAAAACCCGCTCTTACCAGTTCAGAAGCAGACAAATCTGAAACATCAATTATGAATGACATTGATGAACTGTTTTCAAATTTTTATGACGAATACTTTGGAACATCCTTGTCGTCTGCTAATTCTCCTCAGAATGCTTCAACTTCTGAAATTTCAATCGATCTACCTAGTCCAGAATCTTCCCATGATGTGCATATTGAATCCCAGAATCATTATCACCAGTTAGTTCATCATTTTCTGAATCAATGCCAGAGATTACACCGGCTCCGCCAAATGTTTCCCATGTTGAATTATCAAGTCCTATACCCTTTGTTGATATTTCAAATACTCAGTTTGAATATCAACACCTACCGTTTGAGCGGAAATGGACAAAGTCTCATCCAAGTACTCAAATAATTGGAGATCCATCAGCTGGAGTTCAAACAAGGAAAGCTACTCAAAATGAATGTTTATATTCAAATTTTCTGAGCTCCATTGAATCAACAAGTGTTAAAGATACTCTACTTGACCATGATTGGATTAATGCCATGCGAGACGAGCTCAATCAATTTGAGCGTCTAAAATTTTGGACACTTGTACCTAGACCAGCTGGCAAATCAATTGCGGGTACCAAGTGGATATTCAAAAACAAAAAGGATGAAACTGGAGTCATTATTCGGAATAAAGCTCGACTTGTTGCAAAAGGGTATAGTCAACAAGAAGGGATTGATTGTGACGAAACATTTGCACCGGTTGCACGAATTGAAGCCATTCGGATCTTTCTGGCTAATGTTGCGCACAAGAACTTCACAGTCTATCAAATGGATGTGAAAAAAACTTTTCTAAATGGCATTCTTAATGAAGAGGTCTATGTGGGTCAACCAGACGGTTTTGTCAACCCACAACGCCCAACAGATGTATACCGATTGGATAAAGCGCTATATGGTCTAAAGCAAGCTCTACACGCTTGGTACGATGTCTTGTCAAAATTCCTTGTCCAATCCGTTTTCTCAAAGGGTACAATTGACACCACTCTTTTATTAAGAAACAAAAAGATGATATCGTATTAATTCAAATATATGTTGATGATATCATATTTGGATCCACTAATGCCAAATATTGCAAGAATTTTTCGTCATTAATGGTATCTAGATTTGAAATGAGCATGATGGGTGAAATGAACTTTTTCCTTGGGTTGCATATCAAACAACTATCAAATGGAATTTTTATCAATCAAATAAAATATATTTTCGATCTTTTGAAAAAATTCAAAATGCTAGATTGTCAACCCGTATCCACACCTATGGAAGCTCGGTCACGATTAAATGTCGATACCATGGGTAAATCAGTAGATCAAACATTATATGGAAGCATGATCGGCTCCTTAATGTATTTAACCTCGAGCCATCCAGATATCATGTATTTTACATGTGTTTAAGCTAGATATTAGGCAGATCCAAAGGATTCACATCTCCAAGCAGTCAAACGAATTTTAAGATATTTTAAATACTCAATTGACTTGGGGTTGTGGTATTTAAGGACACTGGTTTTGAACTAACAACATATTCAGATGCAGATCATGCAGGTTGTAAACTGGATCGAAAAAGTACTTCAAGTGGAGTACAATTCTGGGATATAAGCTTGTAAGTTGGACTTCCAAAAAGCAAAACTGTGTTTCAACATCCACAGCTGAAGCAGAATATGTTGCAGCTACTGTTTGTGGTTCACAAGTTTTGTGGATGAGGTCACAACTAATGGACTATGGTTTTAAATTTGAAAAGATACCTTATCTATTGTGATTCTAAGAGTGCGATTGCCATTTCATTCAATCTAGTCCAACACTAAAAAACAAAACACATAGATATTCGGTATCATTTTATAAAAGATCACATTGAAAAAGGGCATATCGAGTTATTTTTCGTTAAAACAGATTATCAATTAGCCGACTTATTCACCAAACCTTTAAATGACAAGCGATTTCATTTTTTGGTGTCTCAGTTAGGCATGCTTTATCTTAAGCAATAATATGTCAATTTCAACTCGAGATGCAAAATACTATTATATTTTGAGGGGGATAATCAAGATTTAAAATATTTTGCATATTGATGCATGATGGTTTTTACTCAAATTCAGAGTGAAAATCCGATCTTCAAAAGAAAATGAGATTTTGTTTTTATAACTCACCTTCATATGTAATATTTTATAAATCTTATGCATATGTTAAGGGGGAGTATTTTTCAAAATCCAAAACTTTCAAGTGTTCAATCTTATTTGCAAATTACACAACACTTTGAAAGATTCTCAAAGACTTTTTGAGATTCCAATGATTGATGGATAATCAGATCACCAGTTTCAATCAAATTGTTTGGCAAAATGCTGAAATCTGTACTAAGAGCGTTATTTTATAAATTACTCCTATAATCCTCCAGAGCCGGTTGGATTTACCAAAGGAGTCACTTTCCAAATTTAGGATGAAAGCTTAAGTCTTAGAATGAGGGAGGGTGAAAATACAAGTACATAACAACATATTTTTTAAAACAAATGCCAACTAAGGGTGGAGTAGAAAAATTGAGTAAAGGTTGAGTCAGGAGTGTGTGAAAGGGTTAAAAGAAAAAGAAAACCCTCACTAAACAAGTAATCGCCGGGTAGCCACATCTACTATCGGAAATCATGTGTTGATTTCTGGTATTGAAGAAGATATCATGGACCCAGTGATGGAATGCACATATACTCTCCTAACCACTCAAGAATTTCTTAACAAATTCTTGTTTTAATATTCTCACGGAGATTTTACACATAATCTATCGACAACTCTGTTGGAGTTTGTTGATATTGAAACAAGAGGATAGTCTGCTCTAGTCCCTGACATCATTAATGCACTAATCGAGTCTAGAATCTAAAAAGAATATAATATTAGGACACATGTGTATTATTACACTTCATGTGTTTGTGACATTATGCTTATCTAAGTGATAAAGCTAGAACTTTCATAGTGATTCCTTAATAATAGGAATTCCACAATGATTGAATGGAAATCCTACCAATGCTAACATCAAAGCCAATATTGAATGTAGGTCACTCAGTTGTTTCATTCTAAATGATTCAATTGTTGTGTAAATTGGTAATCTAAGTGATCTAGGAGTTATAGTATCTTTAGAAATGTGTTTTCTGATCATACAATCAACTTTTCTAAGATGACATTAAATGAATTGTTGCTTACCCTTAGTTACTAAAATGTCATGTTCAATTGGGAAAAATATTTTTCTAAAATGTCATGTTCAAGATATTCATGTTATATCACACTCATTATCAATGAGGAGAGAACTGAAGTTACAAGCTCAGATACTTAGAAAAAGAAAAGAAGTAGAGAAGAGATTCAGTTAAAGTTAAATGTTAAAAGCTCCAGAAGTTCAGATATACATTTAAGAGGGAGCTAGAGCTAGATTTGAGAGACAAGAAAGGAATTCAAACGAAAGTTCAAAGAGAGAGAAGATTACTCACAGTCTATCAAATTCAAAAAGTTTAAAAGGAAAGAGTACACGAGAAAAGAAGATCAAGGTCAATAAATCGTATTTGAAGAAAATATCAAAGAAAAGAGAATTTTAGAATTCAAAAGAAAGTACTAAATCTCTATGTCAAATACATAACAGAACAAGGGTTCAAGACAAAAAGCTGACTCAAGGAAAAAAAAGAAAGATTTTCAAAGACTTCAAAAGACTATTAGCTTCAAAGAAGATATTCAAGAAAACAAGATGCTAAATCCTAGGGGGAGATTGTTTGATATAAATAGGATTTGCACTTGTATAAATCCAGGTCTGCGACAAAAATCAGAACTGTCACAGAAAATGATCATGCTAGAATTCTAGATTGTCACAGTAAGTGAAAATACAACAATCATGATTGTCGCAGGTGGTGTAAATGCAACAATCAAGAACTGTCGTAGAGACTGTCGCACAGGCCTGTGAGTCAAAGTATAAATACATCGTCTGTGTTCATTTGTAATTGTTGTTGAAATTGAGAGATTTTGTATGTGCATCTATGTATACACTTTATAGAGAGATTGAAAGGTTGTAACCTTCAGTTATTGATCAATAAAGAAGCATTCAATTATACTTTACATATACGCATATACATACACATACATACATACGAATTACATAGTATACACGTTCGAAACACGAAATTCGATCCAACAAGCGGGAACCTTAACTAATTTAATCATTTGTTTTTCAGCACAGTCACGAATAAAATGATGTCTAATATCAATGTGTTTCGTTTGACTATGCTTAACAGGATTAATAGTTATGGACATAGTGGACTGATTTTCTATCATAATAGATGTACTTGAAAAATTTAAACCATAGTTGTGCAACTGTTGCTGTATCCATAAGAGTTGTGAACAACAACTACCAGCTGCCACATACTCAACCTCACAGGTTGAGATGGCGACCGAGGTTTGTTTCTTGCATTACCAAGATACAATGCGACCACCTAATAATTGGCAACCACCAATGGTTGATTTCTTATTCAAGTTACATCCTCCGTAGTTCGAGTCTGTATAGGCCAAGAAGTCAAAATTGCCTCCAGAGGGATACCAAAGACCTAACTTAGGTTTTCCCTTTAGATGTCGCAAAATTCTCTTCGCTGCCTTCATGTGAGACTCTTTTGGATTAGCTTGAAATCGAGCACATAAGCAAACGGAAAACATTATATTAGGTCTTGAAGTGGATAAGTACATAAGAGAACCGATAATGGCCCGATATTGAGTCTCGGATCTCCATCTTCGGTACTCTCCGTGTCTGGTCCAAGATTATGATTCTGGGGAATCGGAGTGCCAAATGACGAACAATCTTCCATATTGAAACGAGTGAACATCTCATGCACATATTTTGTCTGATGGATAAAAAATTCGTCCTTCTTTTGATCAACTTTTAATTCTAAGAAGAAATTTAGCTCCCTCATAGCACTCATCTCAAACCTTCGCTTCATCACCTTTTCGAAATCTCTGCACGTGTTCTCGTCGGATGAACCAAAGATGATGTCATCAACGTACACTTGTACAAGTAGGAAATCATCCTTCTTCCACTTGATGAATAATGTGCTATCTATTTAACCTCTCTTGAATCCATTTTCAAGAGGTAGGTAGATAGTGTCTCATACCAAGCTCTGGGTGCTTGATGCAGTATATATAGAGCCTTATCCAATTTATATACTTTGTTTGGATAATCTGGGTCACTGAACCCCGGAGCTTGTTGGACAAACACCAGTTCTCGAACTTTCCCATATAGGAAGGCACTCTTTACATCGAGTTGATAAACTTTAATCCTTTTGTGTGCAACATATGCTAGAAATAATCAAATTACTTCTAAACTTGCCACCGGTGCGAACACCTAAGTATAGTCTATCCCTTCCTGCTGATTAAATCCTTGAACAACTAGCTTTGCTTTATTCCATGTTACTATTCCTCTATCATCTCTTTTTCATTTAAACACCCACTTAGTGCCTATTGCAAACTCTCCCTTTGGTAGGTCGACTAGCTCCCATACTTTGAGCTTCTCAAACTGTGCAAGCTCCTCTTGCATTGCATCTACCTAGGAGTTATCCTGGAGAGCCATCTGAACATTTTTTGGCTCTACTTGCGATATAAAACAGCTATACAAACATTTATGCATTATCTCGATTTCTTGGATCGATACATTAAGACTGGTACTATCAGATATGCGTTTACGCGTCTTCACACTTAAAATTGGCTCACCAATTATGTTATCAATTAGATGATACTTGCTCAGTCGTGTCGAGACCATAGTTTCAACAAGTAAAATAGATCCGAGATTTGATCCTATCTCCCCCACCGTACATCTTCTTCAGCAGTTTCTTGCATAGAATATGTAGCCTCTAAAGGGTGAGGATGTTCCATTAAACTAGGATCAACTTCCTCAATATGTTCAGCGACTGTTTCCTTGCCCTTACCTGTTGAATCTTCTGAACAAGGAACACTAGATCTAGGTGCAAAACTATTATCTTCACCATCATCAAGTATTACATGTTCTAATCCTAAAGTGTCAACATCACTTAGGATAGGAAGATTAAATGATTTGAAGACAACATCGTAATCAAATAACCAATCTAGCCCAAACTGGAGTGTAAGATGTGACTTGTATGTTGAACACAATCTCAACCCTACCAGATGTCTTATTGAAGACCCTTTTGTTTGGAGAACCGGCTTTATAACCTAGGAAAAATCCTTCATGTGCCTTTTCACCAAATTTAGGTTGATTCTTAGTCTTTAATAAGGTACACTGAACGCAAAAAGGTTCAAGACCGGTTAAGTTTCATTCTCTACCATTTAGAAGCTCATAACACATTTTGTTATATCTTTTGACGGTTAAAACCCGGTTTAATACATGACAAGCTGTATTCACTACTTCCCCCCAGAAAATGACAGGAAGCTTTGAATCAGCCAACATTTTCCTTGCTACTTCAATCAACGTTCTATTCTTTCTCTCAGCGACGCCAGTCTGTTATGGCTCACAGGGTGCACTAAACTGATGTTGAATTTCCTTTGCTTAGTCAAAAAACGTTCATCACCGAGTTGATGCTCAAATTGGGTAAAGAATGTCATCAGCATTTCAGCTGTCTCATCCTTTGATCCCAAGAAGAATACCCATCCCTATGCAAATCGTGAGTAGTCATCAGTTATCACATGGCAATAGTGTTTAACCACCTATAATCCTTGCATTCACCGGACCGAACAAGTCCATGTGAAGGAGTTCAAATGTTGAGGCAATGGAGTTTTGAGTCTTGGACTTGTGAGGTTTCTTGTGCTGTTTCCCTTTTTGACATGGCACACATCTATCCTCTAACCCGAACCTCTGCAATTGTACACCTAGCACTAGTCCATTTTTGACTATGAAGTTCATTTTTCTGAAGTGCAGGTGGGTCATCCTTCTATGCCACAGTTGTGAGTCACTCTCAGAAGCTTTGGATAGCAAACATGTCGACTCCTGTGAAGATTCAGCGACACTCATGTCCATCACATAATTGTCATTCTTCCTTGGTGCCTTCATGACTATCCACTCTTCTGGTATGACAAATCCGGGTTTCAGGATTAATGCCTCTCTATATGTGAAGTGAACGGGATGTCCTTTATCACAGATCTGAGATACACTCATGAAATTATGCTTCAGCTCCTCAAAATAGTTGACTTGTGTTGGGTCAGAGACCCCACTAAATGTAATTTATAGATGACAAATTCAATTAAGTGTTCTTGTAGTTCACTGCATCTGTTAGCAGTGAACAGAAACATTTAGAATATATTTCTTATTCTTCTCTGATCACTGCATATGTTAGCAGTGATTCTCTTGTAACTTGAAGCATTCTCAAAGCATCATCATTCGCTGATGATCATTTAACCTTCATGTTGCTAAGGCTGTCGCTGAAAAGATCAAGTTTCATCTGCTGAAGTCGAAGACTGAAGACAGAGACAGAGAGCAGTTCAATGATGTGGAAATCATCACTTCTCTACTGACCATCGGTTCATGCCTTACCCAGAAAGTACCTTGGGTCTGACAAATACCCAACGTACAATAGGAGGTCAACTTATGCAGCATACAAGAAAACGTGCATATCTTTTCTAAGATATGTACGATCACTTATTGTACATTTGCATTTAATTCCTTGTACCTTCTTCTGTAACCTAGGAATAAAGTAATATATAAACTTTAATCCTAGGATGTACTGTCACTTTCAAAATGTTGAAAGTTACTTTACTGTCCCAACTAATATGGTATTGACACGTGGTGTACTTATCTCTCATTGTGTGAGAGTATAAATACCACGCTCAACAACCATATTAAAATGTCCAGAATTTTGTATTCAAGATCAACTAGTGATAAAGCACGTTCCTACTCTCTAGTGAACCAAGTGCCCTCACTTATCTGTTAAGTGTTGATCACTAAGCCTTATCAGCAATCTATTCGCTGATAAGCTGTTGAGACCAAATTTGTCACAAGTTAGTTTACTTAGACTTGTTTGTCTTGTCTATTTCCGCAAGTAAACTTTGTAAAGTATTCAATTGATTCATATCAATAAAAAGAAAACTTTAAACTTGAATGTGTTTGTCTATCTACATTTGTTGTTAGTAGTTAAACGTTTTATTTGACAAACCGGGACCAACAATTGGTATCAGAGCAGCTTAGATAAAATAATATCTAGATCTGCAATGACTACTAACTCTTCCTTTGAAGATACGAATTCATACATTGATAATGGTTTGAAAGCGAAACCACCTAGATTTGATGCTGACCATTTCCAAATGTGGAAAGGCCGTATGCTTCTCTTTCTAAGGGCCCAAGATTCTCTTCTTATTAAAATCTTAATTGAAGGTCCTTTCACTTCTCACACCATTCTTGAAAGAAATCCTACCTCTACTAGTAGTGATGAGGATATTACTCCAAGGAGTATTATCAAGCCTCTAAGTCAATGGTCTGATAAGGATAAGAAATTGGTAGACATTGACTCAAAGCTTCAATCTTTTATAGTCATGTCCTTACCAAACTCTGTCTACCACTCTGTGATTAACTGCACTTGTGGTAAAGATATGTGGGAAACTCTGTGTACCATATATGAAGGACCTGATCAGATATCTAAACTTAAACGTGTCCTTCTAGACAGACAGTATGAACTATTTAAAGCCAATAAAAGTGAGTCCATAACTCAAACTTATAATAGTTTTAACTGTCTACTTAATGATATGAAGACAGCTGGTATTCAGAAAGAGTCAATTGACATAATGAACAAATTTTTAGACTCTCTGCCCAGCTGTTATGAAAACTCTATTGATATCCTTAGGGATACTGGTCATATAGAAAAGATGACAATGAAATCATTATTTGGCACTTTTCTATGTAAAGAGCAAAACAAACTTCAAAAACTTGCTCTTTCAGAGACCTACAAGTCCTCTAACTCTGCCTTAGTGGCAAAAATTGTATCCATCAAGGATATCCCCTCTGCATCTTTTGCAGAGTCAGCTTATGAACCTTCAGAAAGTGGAGGTGAGGCTGACATCTCTGTAAATGAAGATGAAAGTGATCTTGAATCTCTCGCTGAAGAGATGGCTATGATGGCTAGTAAATTCAAGAAATTTACCAATTACAACAAAAACCCAGCCATCAGGTTAGGAGCATCTTCCTCCAAATTCACAAAAAATCCCTACAGCGAGAAATTCAAAGGGAAACAGAGTTTTGACAAAACTGATGCGGTATGCTTTAACTGTCAAAAACTTGGACATTTTGCTGCTGATTGTAAGGCTCAGCGTGTTGACGTCAACAAATCACTGCAGTCACAAAAAGCATCTAAATACAAAGCTAAGTACAAGAAACTTAAAGAACATATCAAGAAAAATGATACTGGACTTGTAGCTGAACACGGAGACCTTAATAAACTTGGTGTTTGTGATGAAACTTCATCCTCTGATGATTCTTCATCTGATCATGAGGATCTTGCTGGACTTTGTCTTATGGCTAATTCAGTAAGTGAATATGAATCAGATGACTACTCAATAAATGTCTCTGAATCTGATGATCATGCAAGTCTGGAGAATGAACTCCTTCTAGAGAACTTCTCACCAGAGACCTCTCCTGTCTCTCTTCTTGAAAAAGCTGAATCTCCCTCTCAATCAGCTGGTGAAGAAGAAACTATTGCTGAACTTGAATGTCTCATGGTTCAGCTAAACAATGCAACTGAAGCATCTTCTTCAACTCCTTCATCAGCTACCACTTGGGACAGAGAACAACTTACTAAGGTACACAAATTCTGTGACAACCGTCAAAAATCTCAGGTCATTAACGCACTTAAATTCCTAGTCTATCTAATTTCGTTTACAGCACTCTAAAATCCTAGTGAAAAGTCTAGGTTATGACTCCTTAAGTACCGAAACCGTAAGTTACCGAAATTGCGTAACGTCTTAGAAGATGCTTAGCGAACTTTAAGACCTTGAGGAACATTAAATTAGGTTACAAAGTGCCAAAGAAAACAAATGAAATTAAATTTCATAAGCCATCACAAAATATTCATCTATCTCAAAAATCGAAATTTAACCGGAAATTTCGTAGCTCGGTAAACACGAATGGAAATCGGTTTATTAACTCGCGAATGTCAATCGTGATCGAATCAAATACATTTTGATGAATGCTATAAACTTATAAAATAAAGTTTTATGACTCACACTTTAACCAACAAAAAAATCAGGAAAATTGGAAATTAACCGAAATTTCGTAGCTCGGCAAACGCGACCCGAATCGAATAAACGAAACTCGAATCCGACAAAATAATACTTGAATATCCATTATAAAAAATCTAAAATACAATTTGAAGTATTTTAGAAATTTAGAACATCAATTTTTATAACCCTTATATTAAGCATAAAAACAACACAATTTAAAGCTTTCAAATGTGCAAGACTTGTGAGATTTTAATACAAATAAATATCACAAATAATATATATGATATTTTAACAAAAAAATGAAAATAATAACTCATTTTGATGCCCAAAAACCGGCCTCCCCCTTTGACCACTCAAAACCCCCACTCACATATCAAGATTCCATGCAAAAAGCCTTCTACACTTACACACTCTTCCACTTTCATCATTTCTCTCATTTCCACTTTCAAAAACACACACAATTCTCTCTAAACACACACTAAACTCCAGCAACTTATCATCCTTAAATCATCTCTTTGAAGGTGTTCATACACCTAAACCAACATTCCAAGGTATGAACACCATCTTTAACTTCCATTCTTGCATTTTCATACTTTGAATCTTGTAAAAACTTGATTTTTATGCCTTTTACCATGGCTGAAAATCTCATACAAGGTTTGATGGTTTGTAGGTTCCCTTACACTTGTTTAAGTGTTAAAACAAAAGGGCAACCTATGATCAAACCGAAAATCAAACCGAAAAGTCGACTTTTTGATGTTATAGAGTTTATTTACATGTTCTTGCTAGAAGAAATGGTTAAAATGTTAAAATATGTTTATGTTTATGTAAAACACATATTCATGCATAAAAGACAAGACAAATACAAGACTTCAATCTTTGGATGAGGTCTAAAAATCGTTTGGTAGTGAAATCACACCAAAAAGATCACTTTGTCATGCATGCAATCTGTCCAGATTTTGACCCTACTTGAAACGACCATAACTCAGTGAATAATGGTCCAAAAATCTTGATTTTTCTTCTAGAATTTAGCTTAATGTCTTACCTTTAAAACCCCACTGGTCTCACTCAAATCCATTGAGTTTACGACCTCCAAATGTATCACACAAAACTGATGCACAAACAGTAACTTTTCTGTGAGCACCTTGTTGTGATACTTGTTCATGGGTCTTAAGGTGTTCTATAAATCTAAGAAAAATTATTTTAGACTCCTAACATGTATATCTCAGTATTATAAAAAGATAGGAATTTATCTTGATGATTAAGTATTTTTAGAAAATGCATGAACATCATGCATTGTTGTAATCTTGTAAATTGTAAATACTTATGTTGTGATGATTCAAAAATATATAAGTGCTAGATAAAACGTCTTAAAATTTTCAGAATTATTTTTCTCAGTAACTATATCATGAAAAGAGTCTTGAAAATAAAAATGGGAATTTTTGGAAAAACATAAGTATTTTTCCTAAATTAATGCAAATAAAGCCTACAAAAGGTGAAATAATGATGAAAAATACTTTTGGACATAAAATAATTATGGGAAAATTCCAGTGTCATTTTCCTCAGAAAATGACACCATCCTCAAAATTTTACACTCTTTGGAAGTGCTTTGATATGTTTTCCGATTTACGTCTCGTTAAAACGCATAATGTTGGGAACCAAAGTTTCAGTGCTCAAAATGTCTTGAAAATTTTACACAAACTTAAAAATTGGTAGAAAATGATCTGGTAAAAATTCCAGAATTTTAAGTGAATAATTACTATTTTTCCCATAATTATCCCACTTTTTAGACATAAAATGATTATAAATAATCCATAAGTCTAAAAATCCCCAAATTTTCACAGAAATTTTGTGAACTATATTTCATATTTCATACCAAGTTTCGTAATTTTTAGATGTTGTATTCATATATTTCCATTATTTTGTTCCCAACTCGAACAATTACCGACATCGTAAATTAAATAGAAATTCAAACTTTTATGACACTTTGTAATTTAATTAGCTAGCTAAGCAATCCTAACAAACCGTATTAGTCGAAAACTAATTAGAAACCTTGTGTTCTTAGGAAATGGATAGGAGTCAAACCCGGTCGGCACGCGCATTACATCCATCCGTACGCTCATGCTCAATAGTGAGTTTACACAGCCCCTCTTTTTAACGTTTTACTTAAATGTTTTGGGGTGAAAAGCATGCTATATGATTTAATTACTATATTTGGATTACAAATATTATTCTTATGCTATACTTGATTTACGAATGCTTTGCTTATACTATGCTTGTTTTACAAATGCGATCCTTGATTTACAAATGCTATGCTATGCTACGCTATATGCTATGCTTACTTTCGAATACTTGACATGGTTAAAATGTCGTATTGATTACGAATAACTTTTTGAATGTTTGAAGTTTATACGAACGTGATTATATGCTTGTTTTCTATCGTATCTAAAGTCCCCGGTATATCTACACGACCATTAACTCTATATGAGCCAAATGATGCATATGAATAGTACTATTTGGGAGCGAGACCACCTCCCCACTCACGCGGCCATGTGAGTGCATCCCATCATCCTAAATGCCAACGATAGGGCATCTCTCTTTGGGGCAAAGGTTCATCGGTTGTAGGTTTGGTTGTGGACTCAAGCATAATAATTCATTGTGACTATAGACAAAAATGCGATAGCATAGAAATTCATAAGCGACTATAAACGTATGACGTTTCGACTTTTGAAACGATATCTCTTTAAAAATATAAACTTTACGACCCGAGCTTTACAATGACTTTGTCATTTGAAATGATATCTCTTTTAAACTATAAACTTTATGACCCGAGCTTTGCAATGACTTTGACATCTGAACGATATTTCTTTGAAATTATAAACTTATGACCCGAGCTTTACAATGACCTTGTCATTTGAAACGATATTTCTTTGAAACTATAAACGTATGACGTTTTGTCATTTGAAACAATATTTCTTTGAAACTATGAACCTTACGACCCGAACTTTACAAAGACGTTGTCATTTGAAACAATACTTCTTTAAAACCATAAATTTAAAACTTGAGTTTTACACTATAAATCATTGTGGTCGTGGACAATGATAGACGTTGTTTCATAATAACGCTTCGCATTCTTATGAACTTCGACATAATAAACCGTTGAGATTATAAATATTTTGATATTGATTTGATGACCCATTGACTTTATAAACGTAACCTGAATCTATTAAATGCTACAATATGAGTTTTATAAACATAACTTGAACTTATTAAACACTATATCTTGAGTTTTATAAAAGTGAATTGAACATTTCTTTGAAAATATGAGCATGGCGTTATGGACGAATTACGACTTTTAATTGAGCTCCAAAGGGAATCACTCCTAAATGAATCTCGTACTTAAATAAACCTCTTTTGCAAACAAAACATCGATTCACAAATGAATCTAACTATCAAATGGGTATCGCTCTTAAATGAGCCTTGTTTTAATGAATTAATTTTATAATTATCCGCGCAATAGCGCTTGACCATCCTAAAAATTGATCTTATGAAATTATCGGATGATTTTCGTCATTGTATGAGCCTCAGTACTAAACAGATTACTTTTGTGAACTAATCACGTAGTAACGTGGAACTTCTAAACTAAACTTTGTAAACTCTTGAAAAGGGTCTTTCCTTACGCAAAACCTGTGTACTCACCAACTATGTTTCATAGTTGACCTGTTTATTTTTACATGCTTTTCAAGAAATAGTCACAACTTGTCTATTGAAGCTAAACCTGTTATATGAGCTATGCTGCTATAGCGTTACGGAATTTTGTCTCTTTTGGATGTAGTCGCATGTTTACATTATTTACTTTTGTGTTGTAAACGCTTGTAAGACTTATGTAATGTACTAGTAGTAGACCGTTGAACGGTGATCTTTTGCAATTTTCGATTATGAAATCATTGTACTGTTACATCTCGTGTTTCCGCTTTAGCGGGGTGTGACAAATTCAAATCCCTCTCTGATGATGAGAAAAATACACTTCTTGACTCTCTGATCTGTGATGTTGAATATGCTCATAAAATTCAAAAAGATTTAAATGAAAAAAATTCAAAACTCGCTGCTGATCTGTCCAACAGCGAACTAGAAAACTTTAAATTAAGAGAAGCTAAGCAACATCTAGCAGAGTAGCGCTATGCTAATGCTATCCTGATGAAGGAAACTGCAAAAGCACAACAAGAATCTGCACACTTAAAGAAAGTGTGTGAGTCATGGTGTAAATCTGCTAAGCTGGCCACTCAGTGCGTAAATAGCCAGATACCTAGACAAGTCCAAGCCATCATTGGTGGAGACTATGAGCTCGCTGCTAATATAGCTGATGAGCCCTTGACTAGGTGGGCTGATGAGTGCTCAGAAGATGAATCATCTCCCATGACCAGTTTTACATGGGGAGATGCTCAAAAACCTAACAGATTTGTCAAATCTTCCTCTCCTATAAACAAATCTGATGTTCCGATCACTGATATCTCTAAATCAAGTACCTCAGCTAATGAGAAAACTGAGTCAGAGAAAACTCCTTCTATCTCTATCAGTGAACCCTGACTGAAAAACAAAGGCAAACAACCCATCAAGAAAATTATCAAGCCTAGAAAACATAAAATTGACTTAAATAAGAAAAATCAAATGAAGTCAATGTCTGATTAGCTTAATCTTCTTACTACACTTGTCATCTCTGACAAGGAAAAAGGAATTTTGGGTCATGTACCTACTCACAAACCGCCAAAAGTGTTTCCTATTAAAAACAGGAAATGCTACAAGTGTAGTAGGAAAGATCATCTAGCTGATAGATGTACCGCTGATCATGTCAAATCCTCTCTAAGTGTTAGTGGAGAGACATCTAACAATAGAATCTACATGTCTGTTAATACTAACACTTACATCAGCGAATCAAAACCTGATGTCAAAAAGGCATCTGAACCCACTAAAAGGTAGGTTCTCAAAAAGTATTAACTCTATCTTATGTGCAGGAAGGAAAGAGTACCTGGTACTTGGATAGTGGATGCTCTAAACACATGACTGGTTCTAAGTCTCTGCTCAGCAACTATCAGGAAACTGATGGTCCTTCTGTATCTTTTGGAGATAATTCTAAGGGCTTCACCAGAGGACATGGTTCTCTGACCAATGGAAACATATCCTTCTCCAATGTTTCTTTTGTTGAAGGTCTGAAGCATAATCTTCTAAGTGTCAGTCAGATCTGTTCTCTGAAGAACAAGGTTCTATTTGATGAATTCTCTGGCACAATCCTCAATCAAGAAGGCAATCCTGCTCTGTCTGCCAAAAGAAAGAGGAATGTTTATACCATCAACATGGATGAATCCAAGTCTCATAAAGGTATCTGTCTCTACTCAAGATCTGTAGCTGAGAAGAATTGGCTATGGCACAAGAGACTCTCTCATCTTAACTTCAAATCCATTAACAATCTGGTCAAGAATGATCTGGTATATGGGTTACCTTCTCTCACCTTCTCTAAGGACAAACTCTGTTTGGGTGTGAAAAGGGAAAACAACACAAGACTTCTTTCAAATCTAAACACTTTTCTTCTATCTCTGAAGTGTTTCAACTTCTTCATATGGATCTCTTTGGTCCAGTCAGCACCACTAGCCTTGGTGGCAAGAGATATGCTTTGGTTATTGTAGATGAATACTCGAGATACACTTGGGTATTCTTTCTAAAAGCAAAAAGTGATGCTGCTGATGAGATTATAGGTTTCATCAAAAAGATGGAAACTTTGAATGGTAAAAGAATCAGGATGCTCAGAAGTGATAATGGAACTGAGTTCAGAAACAATGTACTGGAATCCTTTTGTGATGAAAAGGGCATTTCTCAGAACTTCTCTGCCCCTAGAACCCCTGAGCAAAACGGTATTGCTGAAAGAAGAAACAGAACTCTTGTTGAAGCTGCCATGTCAATACTAGCTGATGCTGGCCTTAAAGGTTACTTCTGGGCAGAAGCTGTCAGCACTGCATGCTTCACACAAAATAGAAGCATAATTGTGAAGAGACATAATAAGACAGCTTATGAAGTTCTCAGAGGAAGAAAACCTGATATAAGTTTCTTCCACATCTTTGGAAGTACTTGTTATATTCTGAACACCAGAGATCAGCTAAAGAAATTCGATCCTAAAGCTGATGAAGGCATCTTCATTGGATACTCTCTGATATCCAAAGCCTTCAGGGTGTACAATCTCAGAAGAGAGACCATTGAAGAATCAATCAATGTTACTTTTGAAGAATGCTTCAGATCAGATAGAAGCTCTGCTGATAATGTTGAAACATTTCACTTTGAAAATCTCAGCAATTCTTTCCCTATATCTGATTTGAATCTCTCTGCTGATATTCAAAACCCATCACCTATTTCGTCTTTCCCTGATGATCCTATTCAATCACCTCCTTCTCCTGTCACTGATCAATCACCCTTAAACCAAAATCTTGATTCTCCCTCTGAAGAACCTCAAGATCAATCTGTGTCTGATAATGAATCTCAAAATCAACAGATTATTTTATCTCCTCACATCCCCACCAGAATCACAAAGTGGACTCGCCATCATCCTATTGATCAGATAGTTGGTGATCAAGAAGTTGGTATTCAGACAAGAACCAAAGCCACAAGCAACATGTGTTTCTATGTTAATTTTGTTTCTCTGATTGAACCTAAGAAGATAAATGAAGCTATTGAAGATGCTAATTGGATCATTGCCATGCAAGAAGAACTGATGCAGTTTGAAAGACATCAAGTGTGGAAGCTGGTACCCAAACCCAATAATAAAACTATCATTGGTACTAAGTGGGTTTTTCGCAATAAGATGGATGAAAATGGCATTGTGATCAGAAACAAGGCAAGATTAGTTGCTCAAGGATACAAACAAGAAGAGGGAATTAACTATGATGAGACCTTTGCTCCTATTGCACGTCTGGAAGCTATCAGATTATTTCTGGCATTCGCTGCTCACAAGAACTTCAAGGTCTATCAAATGGATGTCAAGAGTGCATTTCTAAACGGTGAACTCCAAGAAGAAGTCTATGTTATGCAACCTCCTGGATTCACTGATCCAAAGAAGCCCTCTCACGTCTATAAGTTGGATAAAGCTCTCTATGGACTCAAACAAGATCCTAGAGCCTGGTATGAAACTCTCTCTGACTTCCTCTGCAAAAGTAAGTATACTCGTGACATAATTGACAAAACTGTGATTTATAAAAAGGTCAGAGATGATATTATCATTGTTCAAATCTATGTTGATGATATCATCTTTGGTGCCACTGATGAAAACTTGTGCAAAGAATCTTCTTCTCTTATGTCCAAAAAGTATGAGATGAGTATGATGGGTGAGTTAACTTTCTTTTTGGGTCTTCAAGTAAAACAGTCTGACAGAGGTATTTTCATCTGTCAGAGTAAATACATAAAAGATTTACTCACTAAGTATAGCTTTGATAACTCATCCACCATGAAGACTCCAATGGCTCCTCCTGTTAAGTTAGATGCTGACACTCATGGAACATCAGTGAATGTAACTACTTATAGAGGAATGATTGGATCTCTACTCTATCTCACTGCTAGCAGACCGGACATTCTCTTCTCTACTTGTCTTTGTGCTCGCTACCAAGCAAACCCAAAAGAATCTCACTTGATAGCAGTAAAAAGAATCTTCAGGTACCTTAAAGGTACTCCCAACCTAGGTCTCTAGTATCCCAGAGACTCAGATTTTGATCTAACAGGCTTTTCAGACTCTGACTATGCAGGTTGTAAGTTAGATAGAAAAAGTATATCAGGTGGATGTCAATTCCTTGGTGGAAAACTTATTAGCTAGTCCAGCAAGAAACAGCACTCTGTCTCTACATCCACTGCTGAAGCAGAGTATGTTGCTGCTGGCCATTGCACTGCTCAGGTATTATGGATCAAAAATCAGCTTGCTGATTATGGTGTTAAGGTAACAAAAACACCAATTTTCTGTGATAATCAAAGTGCAATAGCTATCACAAATAACCCTGTTCATCACTTTAGCACATAACATATTGATGTAAGATATCACTTCATCAGAGATCATGTTATGAAGGGTGATGTGGAGATGTACTTTATTCCCACAGAACACCAGCTTGCTGACATCTTTACAAAACCCCTGGATGAATCTAGGTTTAACTTTTTGATCAGTGAGCTGGGAATGTTAAATGCTTAACACTAAGCAATCTTTTCTATCTAAAACTGACAATTAATTTCCAGCAATTGTCAAAACGTTTCTTTTTAAACAATGTTGAACTGACTCTTAAATTACTCTAACTGATTGATCAGCGAGTAAGATCTAGTCATATCAGCGAACGGAGAAAATTTCCAACTGATCTCATCAGCGAAGTTTTGTCTGTTCAAACAATCTTTTCTTCTTAAACTTCATTGTTTATTTCAGCTTATGCTCCAACCGATCTATTAGCGAGTATAATCTGTGATATAATAGTGTTATCCAATAAGCAACTTAATATGGTATCTAACTGATATATCAGCGAAAACATAATAAAGAAACTTATTATCTTTCCAAAACCTTTTCAAAACTCTCATCAGAGATTTGTCTATCAGCCAAGCTCTCTTAACTGATTGATCAGCGAAAATTCTAAACTGATGGAATCTTGTCTCTGTTGAAACCTGAACAGAGTTAAGAAATATATCTTCTGAATTCTCTAACTGATTGATCAACGAGAAAACATCAGATATATCTTCTACCTCTTCTCAGGTCATTTAAATGAGATTTTAAAAGTTGATATCTGATATGCTCTCTAAATAATCTTATCAGCGAGAATCCATCAGATTTTGGAATAATGTACAATTAATAAAGAATGTCCAATCTCACTCTCTAACTGATTGATCAGCGAGAGTGGAGTTGTGTACATTCTATATTACTTGCATATTAGTCCGCTTTCAAATGTTTTTCAAAAAGATTATATTAATCTCAGATATTTTATGTTTCTTAATTAAGAAATAAAAATATCTTATCCAAACAAAATGATTACTGTTTTGATTTGACAGTTTTGAAAAACGGCTGCACTTTTCCTTTTCCCCCTCTCCAACTTTCTCTCTCATTTCAAACCGACCAATCACAAAACATTAAAACTATATAACCAAAAATCACCTTTTCATTTCTCTTTTTCACAAATCATCTCCATTTCCATTTTCCCAAATCCTTTCTTCACTTCAAAGAAATCAAACCCTATAAATCCCAAATTCCTCATTCCTCAAAATCAAACATGGTAAGATCAAAGAACCCAACTGATAGTGTTCCATTTGTTCCTTCTGATGCAGTAAGAGCATCCAAACCCGCAAATGTCAAGTTTGCCCTTGACGCCATTGTTATCAAACCTTGCAATTATGTTGCAAATCTTTCTTACCCTCCTTCCAGACCTGAGTATAAGCCCATGGTTGATTACCTTATGAATTCCCCTATTTATGAAGCTATAACTAGAGATCCTTCTCCCATGTACATTCCATATTTATTTGAATTTTGGTATACGGTAAGATTTGTCAATAGAGATGAAGAGGATGGGTATGTGGGATTCAAAGCTACTGTCAATAATGGCACAACTCCTATCTGCTTTCAGTTATCCAGATTTAGGTTAGCTCTTGAGTTAAATTACCTGAAGTTTCTTGATAATGTCTCTGATTATGAAGATCCCATTGATCCTGAAGAGGCTAGGTCATTAGTTGATTTGATAGACTATGAGCATGTTGAAGGTGACACTAAGGTCACAAGAGTATACATGAACGGGGAATGGAATTTGTTCTTTGCCCACATTTTTCAATGTTTGGGCACCAATACAGGATCTCATGATCAGGCGAATAGAATGCAACAGCAAATTGCTGAAGCATTGATAACTGGTAGATACATAGATTTCGCCAAGCTGCTGTTTGAGGACTTGAAGAAGAGGGTTTGTGCCAAGAAGAGAGAACCAACCATTCCTTATATCAGGTTCATCTCTTTGGTGATCAAACGTGTTATGGGAGATAAGTATGAACTAGATCAACATGAAGAGGCATATGGCAGCCTAGCATTTCTGCCAGTTACAAGAATGGGTCCAACAGTCTACACTCATAAGCCTGCTCTCAGAGAAGGATCCACTCTATCAACAACTCCAGCTACCATGTTAACCATCAGAGATGTTGATTTTCCTCATCTTCATCCATCTCCTCCACCAAGAGCAGCTCAGACAACCATTGTTCTTCATCCCACACCATTATCAATCAGACCCCCATCTCATGATGTAGAAAAGACTGTGGATCTAACCAGAGATGATGTCTATACTGAAGCTGGTGCATCATCTGTTGGTGAGAAAAAGGTAGGCACTTCTGATCCTCTTGATAAAGTGACAATAGAGACTGATGATGAAGTCTCTAGCGCTGAGAGAGCTGCTGAGCAAACCTTGGTCACAGATGAACCTATGGAACTTTCAACTGAAGATCAACATGCTCAAGAAGCTGATGTGACCAGAGAGAAAGTGGTTACTCCTCCTGCAGAAGAGACTGGTCAGGCTGATCAGGCTGAAGCTGAAGGTAAAGCTGACAGGAATCCTTATCTTGAAGCTCTAGCTCACTATGGGTTGGATCAGTCATTTTTTGATTCTTTCTTTGATGTTCCTGTGGATGAGCCCAACTTCTTTCCTAGCAGTCTGGGATTTGATGAAGATGCTGAAATGGCTGAAGAAGAAGCTCAGGCCAACTCTGATGAAGAGATTGCAGAAAATCCTCCTCACATATCTCGATCCTTCTCAAGTATTCATCAGAGAACTCCATCATCAGCTCCACCATCTCCTAATCATCAGCAACAATCATCAGAAGCAACACCATCTCCACCACCAGGTACAACTGATAAACCTACTACTCCACCTATCACAGTTACTCCACCACCTGTCACCACCACTATTTCATCATCCCTAACCAAGTCATCAACAGAGTTAACCAATACTCTGCAACTTCTACTCTCCAACATGAGCTCTCTCTCTGCTCGTGTTGACACTCTTCAAGGTATCCAGCAGAATCACATTTTTGTTATGGATCGATCACTTTCTCAACTCTTCACCAAATATGATTCCTTACAATCAAGTATCTCTGATGTGACTCCTCCCATCACTTTAGAGATTTCATCCCTAAAAAATCAACTCTCCACTAATACTGAATCCATCTCCTCTCTAAAGACTCAAGTCAACAACACTGCTGACTCCATAACCACTCTCTCCTACAAAATTCATCAACTGCTAACTGACACATTTACATCAGTTGACAGAACTCAACTTCAACTCATCAACAAAGCACAACTCATCACCAGCAAGAATCTCTCTTCCCTGAACACTGATGTTTCTACACTCAAGGCTGTTCTAAAGCCTGTCATCTCCCAGCTGTCTCAATCTGCTGGTGTCATCAAAACCTCTGTGGGTATAACTGTTGATCTCCCTGACTCACCAGTTATGGGGGAGAAAGAACCTGAGGTTGTTGTTCCTGAACAACCAAAGATGACAGAAGATCAAGTTTCTGCTCCAACACAAGTTGAAAAACCCATTGCTGATACTGCTAAATCAGCTGAAAAAGAGCCTGAAATTCCAAGTGGTGCTCAAGTTATGGGGGAGCACAGTGCAGGGCAATCATCATCACTCATCAGAAGAAGAAAGCAAAATGATGATGATATTGAAGTAGAAGAGATGATCACTACTGAAGTTGCTGCTGGTGATCAGAAGAAAAAGAGGAAGTTGATAATGAATGAGTCTAAATCTGATGAGGATGATCAGATTAAAAAGAAGGCGAAGGAACTAAAGGTTCCTATTGAATTTATCAAGGAAGGTTTGGAAGCTGAGAAGCAAGCTCAGCGTGAAAAAGAAAGTGATGTGGCTGTGAAGGCTCTTTCCAAGGAAATGGAAATAGAGAGCAAGAAGGGAGAAACTGCCTTAGAAATTAATAAGAAATTATTAAAACTGGCAGAGAAAGAAAAGGAAAAGAAGGCTGCTGAGCTGAAGAGATTAAAATTCTATCTCTCTGTCAGGAAGAATCCAGCAAAGATCATCAAGGTCACTCCAAGGTCTTTAAAGACAAAAAATCATTTCTGGAGCTGACAAGAGAGGGATCAGAGAAGATAGAAACCATCTACTTCTCTGAGCTGAAAGAGATAGGGTTCAGCGAACTGGGGGAATTTACACCTGTGTTCAAAATGGATCAAGTGCTGCTAAGCCACAAATTCTAAAGATCATTGATGAACTAGTGGCAAATCTGAACAACACTGAGGCTGGTCTGAATCAACCTCTGTCTGAACTGAATGTTCAAGGTCCCACCAGAGCCCCTAGAGCTAAGAAGACAAAGGGTGATGAAGCTGCACTTGTTAAGAATCTTCAGCGAAGGGGTATACTTCCTGACCCAGCAAGCCTCAACATCTCTCTCCCTCCCAACATCATGCCTATTCCTGGTAGAGTGATCAGATCAATAGATCGGCATAGCTAAAACTGAGCATCTGGTGGCTATTAAATACATGGGTGAAGGGTCTAATAGTGATCCTGAGTTTATGAAGCTAATCAATGATGAACTGAAGATAAGAGTAATGCATGATGATGCTTTCAAGTACTTCAAAGTCAAACAGGAGCTGCTAGATTAGGGTGTTGTATGATGACTATCTTGTACTGAACCTCTTTTGTTATATATATAAATCAGTATTCTCTATGTGATGATTTATATTTACTTCTTTCCTTCTAAGGTAAAATGAAAAACAAAAAGAACCCAAAAACAGAACATCAGGGTCAAACAAAAAAAAATACAAAAACAAGTACCTATCAGAGAGATAATTTGTCATAAATAAATAGGAGGAGATTGTTGGGTCAGAGACCCCACTAAATGTAATTTATAGATGACAAATTCAATTAAGTGTTCTTGTAGTTCACTGCATCTGTTAGCAGTGAACATAAACACTTAGAATATATTTCTTATTCTTCTCTGATCACTGCATATGTTAGCAGTGATTCTCTTGTAACTTGAAGCATTCTCAAAGCATCATCATTCGCTAATGATCATTTAACCTTCATGTTGCTAATGCTGTCGCTGAAAAGATCAAGTTTCATCTGCTGAAGTCGAAGACTGAAGACAGAGACAGAGAGCAATTCAATGATGTGGAAATCATCACTTCTCTACTGACCATCGGTTCATGCCTTACCCAGAAAGTACCTTGGGTCTGACAAATACCCAACGTACAATAGGAGGTCAACTTATGCAGCATACAAGAAAACGTGCATATCTTTTCTAAGATATGTACGATCACTTATTGTACATTTGCATTTAATTCCTTGTACCTTCAAGATCAACTAGTGATAAAGCACGTTCCTACTCTCTAGTGAACCAAGTGCCCTCACTTATCTGTTAAGTGTTGATCACTAAGCCTTATCAGCAATCTATTCGCTGATAAGCTGTTGAGACCAAATTTGTCACAAGTTAGTTTACTTAGACTTGTCTGTCTTGTCTATTTCCGCAAATAAACTTTGTAAAGTATTCAATTGATTCATATCAATAAAAAGAAAACTTTAAACTTGAATGTGTTTGTCTATCTACATTTGTTGTTAGTAGTTAAACGTTTTATTTGACAAACCGGGACCAACAACTTGCTCTAGCATAATTTTCCCATTCATGTCATTACCACCAGTTAATAGCTCTTCTGGTCAACTCATGCACAAAGATTGAAAATAATTAGTCATTAAGGGGGACCCAAGCAACCACGGTCTTGGGTCGGCCATTCTCAACAAATGTAAACTACTTCAACTATCTGTTTTTCTTATAAAGTGACATGGATACTTTGGGAGCTGCATTCATTGAGGAATGGGAGGAGCTACCTCTAGGCTTTCGCTCAGGAGACTTTTGGAAAAGTCTCTGATTGACAGGCCTAGGGTTTGATGTAGATCTAACCCTAGATGGATAGTTTTAATTTGAATTATTAAAATTCCTATTATTACTACTTTGGTTAGAAAAATGATTGTTTGGGGTTTGAAAACGTTGTGGAGTTTTTGACCTTGATGATTGTCCATGTGAGCCACCTGAGACAGAAGTAGTGCTCCTTGAACCATCACTAATCGTGAAATTCACAGATTTTGAAAGTGGTTGTGATCTTTGAAAACTTGAAGTTCTTTTAAACCCTAACCCGTTTCTAACCGAATTCCCAGCATTTTCTTTAACATTCATTTTAAGTTCTTCAGTGAAAATGCTTGCCATTCTTTGATTAACACTAGTCGTCTAAGCTATCAAAATTTTCTTATCCTGAGACGAACTAGTTTTCACAGGTGATTGGTCTTTCTTCACCTGAGATTTACCAGTTTTACCTTTGTTTGGAAAAATACTTGCTACGTGTAACTAAGGCTTTCTTAGAAGCCTTTTGATCCGTTTGATTGTCCGAACTGGGCAAAGTTGGAGAGGAGACATTTTCTACTTGTTTACCCTTATCCTTTTTAATATTTTCATTTTCATTATCAGATGTGGGTGAAACAAATTTAATCAATTTACTATACTCCTCTTTAACACATTTTTTGTCCACAACACCATCATTTTCGAAGGTTACTTTCTTTTTAAGAATCTGTGTCGTGGAAGTCTCAGAAGACTTTGACTCTGGTTCCATAACAGTCTCAGCTCTCAATGGTTTAACGAAGTGCATTAACCTAGGGACTGTTGGTTGATTGATAGAGTCATTCACAGTAGACAACTCAGTTTCATTAGATATAGAATTATCATTATTATTAAATGGAGGAGGGGTTTTAGTGTATCCCATTCCTCTGTAATCTCTTGGCTGTTTTTGTACACTTAGTAGATTATCTAAAGTTTCGACTGAAAATCTTCTTAATTCTAATTTTCTATTATGATCAGCAATCATAACTTTAGCATCTGATAATTCCATTTCCTTTTTAGAAGATTGTCTGGTTAAATCAGACACATGTTCACGAGCTAAGTCAATTATTTAACTCTGGTCGTTAACTTTGTCAGTTAAAACTTTGAAATCTTCTTTATCAAATCTGGATTTGAGAATTAATTCAGAGTTCCTTTGTTTTAAAATCGTATTTTCTTGTTTTAAAGAATTGAGCTGAGCCGTCATCATTGCAGATGATTCTATCAGTTTCTCAGCCTGTTCCCGAAAGTTAGTACACAAAATACAAGCTTTAACCACTAGATCTAGATTAAGTAGTACCTTCTTCTTCTCAGCATCCATATTAGCAATGTATGCAATGAAGTCCTATGAGTTCATGTTCTTAGTCGACCTAAGTTGTACTATTCTTGTTTCTCAAGCAAGTTCCTCCATCTCTGAGCTCTTTCCCAATTTTGACTCAATGGAGGCCATAAACGCTTGAGGTTCATCAGTCTTTGAACTCCAATCATATGCCCCTTCCTGTGTTTGAACCACCAGAGCTCTGGAATTTGGATTATTCCCTAAAGTATGGTTACTGCTAGAAGACCCTTGATTAAAGTGCCTTTGTCCATTTTGGCTTGAAGTTTGTTCCTTCTTCGGTCTCTGACATTCCCGAGCAAAGTGCCCAAAACCATCACGGTTATAGCACTTGACTTTGGTTTTGTCAAAACTGAGCTTACTACTGACGAACTTCCTGCCAGTCCGGCTCATGAACCTCTGAGCCCGTCTTGCAACATGGCCATTGATAACGCGTAAAAAGTCACATTTTTACCTACATTAATTAAATAATTATCATTTTAACCCAAATATTACAATTATTTGCTTTATTGTGTTAATTAGGTGATTACGAAGACGATGTTGCAAAACTCAACAAAAAACGGGCGAAAAACGAAGAAAAGAGAACAAATTCAACACAAGACGTTTCACTATCATCTATCAACCATTTGATAATTTTATGGAAATAATCATCTATCAAGCTCAAACTAAAGATTAGAATATTCGATCGCGTGGGTTCAAGAATCGCTAAAAACGGACGAGAAACGAATAAGTTAGAGCGAAAACAAGTAACGAACGAATCACGATCCCGCACACAAGAGCTCGACCCCGCAAATACGGGCCGCACCAACCGTATACGGCTCAGTTTGAACCATATACGGCTCAAAGCCACTGTATACGGTTGGATGTGAACCGTATACGACTCAAACGAACCGTATACGGTTCGCGCGACCGGTATAAGCTTAAATCTTGCATCTTGATACGGTTCATGCAATACGGGTCGATTTTTTGAAGGTCAAATACGGTTCGGGGACATGCCTATAAATACCAACCTCCTTCTTCAACCAAATCATCCTAATCCACTCAATAATACTTTCAATTAGTTGTTTCTCTCTCTAAGCTTCCTCTCTCTAGATTAGGAATTAATTATTATTAGTTTAGTAATTAATTAGAGAGGGTACGTGAAGAAGAATTGTAATACGTTTGGAATACGCTCGGAGTCAAGCTCTTGTAATTTCAAGCTTCTTACAAACTCGTTATAATCTACGGTTATCTCTATCCTTTCTCTATCTTAATTACAATGTTTAATATTATTGTTATTGTGCTAGATCTAGGACTTGCCATGATTAACGAGTGATTACTTTGCGTGTTTGTAATGATGTAGTTAGTTAATTAATTATGGGATAATGTTACGCTGTTTATTCATAAACGTAGTGTTTTAATTATGCTTTCTATTTATGATTTTAAAAGCTAAATACGAACGTTGCCTTTCCACCAACGAACGTGATTACAGCCTTGATATTAAGGCTTCGCAAACCTTAATACAAGGTAATTAATTATCTATGTTTTGGTTTAATTACAACGTTATGTAATCATCGTAGAAGTACATCGTAGATTACTATGGAAACACTACAAGTGAAGTACATCGTAATTACTATTGAAAATACTATGAAAGGCATCATGAAGTACTTAAGCTATAGAATAACTACTGTCTAGATTACGACACGATGTGTTCACCGCAACAGTACATCGTAAAGATTGTTATGGAACCACCAATAGTACATAGTAACTACTATGGAAGATACTGTGAACCAACATCTTGTAAGTACTCAAAGCAATGGAACAACTAATTAATAGTTGATTCACATTGTCAACAACTATAGGGTGTTTCTAAACATGCTCTGAACTTGAATGTACGGAAATACCGACAGTATAATACTTAGCCAAAAGTTAAGGGATTCCTTGGTATATTTTGGAAAGATTGTTTTAAAACATAAATATAGCTGTTAAATGTGCTAAAATACAAACTCAGTTTATGTTGGTACATATTAGTGACAACAACTTTCTAGTTTGTAATAGTTAGTTTAATAAGTCTTTTGTAATCAGTTTACGTATTTTGTATTGTGTTGTAAGTTCGTACGAACTTAGGTAGGTACGAACTTAAGAGTCATACGAACATAGGCTAAGTTCGTATAGGCCTGTGAACAGTCAAGTTCGTAGGGTCCAGACTGTACGAACTTGAGTACTATATATAGATTACATGTTAGTTCGAATGTAATCAGTTGTTTTAGTGTATTTCCAGGGCTGAACAAAGACAAGTTCGTATACTTGTGATTGTGTAAGCTAACATTGAATGTAATTGTTCGTGTCGTTCAATAAAAGTGTTATTTACTATATCCGTGTTGATTGTTGATTAGTGTAACGTTTATTTAAGGATTCCGCACTTGATAAACGTAATAACCTCTTAGATCCAGATCAGGGAACCTACAAGTGGTATCAGAGCAAGAAAGTCATTTAATTTAATTGTGGTTAGGGGTTTAAACACTAAAGAACGAGTGAATACGGAAGACTTGGACGTTTAAATTGTTGTTTATTACGTTCAGGGAGTTAAAGATCAATTATTGTCGATTTTTTAAGAACTCATATTCGTTTTTGCGAATTAGAGTTAATCGGATCGATTGGTACGAACCTATTCAGTATCGTACGAACCTATTCAGTATCCTACGAACTTAGCCTACGAACTTACCTCAAGTTTGTTTCACCAAGTTCGTTGACCAGTCCTACGAACTTATCTCAAGTTCGTATTGACCATAGTTGACATTTATACGAACATAACTGCTAAGTTCGTACGAAGTAGGATTGATACTATTTTCTACGAACTTATCTGTCAAGTTCGTACACTGAGTTTTACGATGTCGAGTTTGAGCAAAATGATTGAGATGGATCATGAAGTGGGGAAATCTGCTTCACCACCAAAGCTACTTAAATCTGAAGATTATTTTTGGTGGAAAGATCAATGTGAGTCTTTTGCTAGATACAATGATGTCAAGATGTAGATATGTATCAGTGACGGGTATGATCCTCCAACATACGAATTCGAAGGAAAATTAAAAGTTTATTCATATTCAACTATGAAGGAAGAAGACCGGAAAATGTATGAGGTGTAAAACAAAGCCTTATATGCACTTACTATGTGCTTACCGCAAGAGATTAAGCACACCTTCAAAAAGTACAATTCTTCTAGCGAGCTTTGGCTAGCTCTGGAGAAGAGATTTGAAGGAAATGAACAAATTAAGGAAAGGCGTTCTGATTTGCTTACCAAACATTTTTATGTTTTTAAGCATCTGAAATCTGAGTCGTTAGAAGATATTATCACTAGATATTATCATTTAATGACAGAGATGGATAACATTGGGCTTACTTATACTGATACTATGAAGAACAACAAACTGCTGGAGGCGTTACCACCTAAATGGGACATTTACACCCTTATGATTAAAGAAAGTAGAGAGTTTAAAACGTTAACGCTTGATGAAGTTGTTGGGAAGCTGAGAGTCTATGATCTGAATATGCAAAAGAAAGAGACTGGATTTGATCATGTTCAAGATCCTAGTGTATATCACGGGAAGAAGTCTGATTTTGCTACATCTACATCTACAGGTAATGGGGTCACAACATTTTTCACAAATGAAGCTGATATAGACGATGCTTTGAGACAAAGTAGAAGCAAGGTCTGTTACATAGCCTCTTCAGGAGATTCAGGCAAGGATAGAAACTCATCATTCGGTAGTTCTAATGGGTTGAAGTCTATGCCGATGAGTATTAAATCAGCTGAGGATCAGGTGTCTCTTCTAGTATCATTTGTTGCCACACAAGAGAACTTTCTTAAAGGGAAAATCATAGATCCTGCTATGCTTACTGAAGATTTTGATCACGTAGATCCTGTTGATTTAGAAGAAATGGATTTACAGTGGCAAATGGCTATGGTTGCAAGACGTGTATAACGGTTTGTCAATCACACTGGGCGAAAGTTTGTAGGCAATCAAGTTGGATTTGACAAAACTAAAGTGAAGTGTTATAACTGTGAAGGTTTTGGACACTTTGCTCGAGAATGTCAAAGACCAAATAGAGAGCAAACAACTAACCAAGGGCGACCTAGTTATTCCTCTCAAGGAACCACTCACCGAGATTCAAATTCTGGAAACACTTCTGATGAACCTCAGGCTTTCATGGCTTCGATAGATGATTATCAGATGATGGTATTGAAGTTCCTGATACAGAAGCTGGGGAAAATCAGAAGGTTGAGGAAGTAGTACCTGCTTCAGAGACCAGAGTTGTAAGACTGGAAACTACTGATGCGATGAGTACAAAAGAATTCATCGCCTATATGGCCAATCTGGATGCTGAGAAGCATAAGGAGTTAACTCGACGTGCCATTAACTGGTGGTACGTAGATAGTGGATGCTCCAGGCACATGACAGGGGAGAGGCAGATTTTGGAGGATTTCGTGGAAAAGAAAGGGGTACATGTAAACTTTGCTAGGGCAAAGGGAGGACAAATCACGGGATCAGAAATGTTACTAATGGGAAAATTACGCCAGAGCAAGTCAACTTTGTTGAGGAGCTGAAGCATAATCTCATGAGTGTTTCTCAAATTTGTGATAAGGGACATCCTGTTCATTTCACAGATAGAGAAGTGCTTATTCTGAAACCGGGGTTTGTCATCCCAGATGAATGGATATTGATGAGGGCTCCAAGAAGGAGTGATACTTATGTCATGGATATGAGTGTAGCAGAATCCTCCTCGGAGTCGACATGTTTATTATCCAAGGCTTCAGAGACTGACTCGCATTTATGGCATAGGAGAATGGCACATCTGCACTTCCGGAAAATGAATTACATTGTCCGCCATGAATTAGTGCAGGGTGTCCCAGTACAGAGTTTCGGACTGGAGGATAAGTGTGTGCTGTGTCAGAAAGGTAAACAGCACAAGAAACCTCATCGGTCAAAGACTCAAAACTCCATTGCTACAACCTTTGAGCTTCTTCATCTAGACCTATTTGGTCCTGTGAATGCAAGGAGTATCGAAGGGAAACACTATTGCCTGGTAGTTACTGATGACTACTCAAGATTCTCTTGGGTGTTCTTCTTAAGTTCAAAGGATGTAACAGCTCAAATGCTGATGTCTTTCTTTACTAAAGTTCAACATCAATTTGGTCGAGGAGTCAAGAAGATACGTAGCGAAAATGGTTCAGAATTCAAGAATGCAGTGCTGAATGTCTATTGCTTACGCAAAGGAATCCAACATCAGTTCAGTGCACCATATGAGCCATAACAGGATGGAGTTGCAGAACGGAAGAACAGGACATTGATTGAAGCAGCAAGGACCATGTTAGCTGATTCAAAGCTTCCCGTTTTCTTCTGGGATGAAGCCGTGAACACAGCTTGTCACGTATTGAATAGGTTTAGAACCATTTGGAGTTCCTTGTACACTGCTTAAAACAAGGAATCAACCAAAGTTTGGGGAAAGAGCTGACGAAGGATATTTCCTGGGTTATGATGCTGGTTCTCCAAACAAACGAGTCTTTAATAAGACTTCTGGTCGAGTGGAGATTGTATTTAAATATACAAGTTACCTCTTATAATCCTGTGGTCCAAACTGGTCTCGAGTGGTTATTTAACTACAATGTTGTCTTCAAAGATTTTCATGTTCCTCTCTTAAGTAATACTGGTACTTCAGAGGAACCATCGGGATTAGAATATGCAATACTGGATGATGGTGACGACAGTAACTTCGCTCCAAGATCTAGTATTCCAAGTTCTGAAACTTCAGCGACTACAAGAAAGGAAAGTATTTTCAATCAGACATAAGAAGTTGATCCTAGTTCAACTGAACCCACTCTCTCTTTAGAGGCTACTAGTTCAGGACTAGACCCGGTTGATGAAGTTGTAGCGACTGAGGGGGAGATTGGATCGAATCTTGGATCTGATTTACCTGTTGATACTACAGTCTCGACATAGATTATCAAAGATCACCCCATTGACAATATCCTTGGTGATCCTAGTTCCAGTGTAAAGACTCATAGAGGAATCACGGAAAGCAATAGTCTTTATGTATCTATCCATAACACTGTGATTATACATAACTGTCTATATAGTTGCTTTATTTCACAAGTTGAGCCAAAAAATGTACAAATGGCTCTTAAAGACAATTCATGGGTTGAGGCGATGCAAGAAGAACTTGCGCAGTTCGAGAAGCTTCAAGTGTGGAAGCTAGTTGACCTACCCAAAGGCGAGTTTGCTATTGGCACCAAATGGGTGTTTAAGTGTAAACGCGATGATAAAGGGATTGTCACCAGGAACAAAGCCAGACTGGTTGTAAAAGGATTCAATTAGCAGAAAGGGATAGACTACACAGAAGTTTTTGCCCCAGTTGCAAGACTAAAGGCCATCCAGTTATTTTTAGCCTTTGCGGCATTCAAAAGGTTTAAGGTCTATCAACTGGACGTCAAGAGTGCGTTTATGTATGGGAAGGTTCAAAAACTGGTGTATCTCGAACAACCACCCGGGTTTACTGATCCGGACTATCCAGACCGTGTCTACAAATTGGACAAGGCACTGTATGGTTTGTATCAAGCACCCAGGGCTTGGTATGATACTTTGTCTACCTATCTCTTGGACAATGGGTTCAAGAGAGGCCAGATAGACAACACCTTTTTTGTTAAGTGGCAGAGGAAGGATTTTCTTCTAGTTCAGATTTATGTGGATGACATTATATTTGGGTCATATGACGAAAGTATGTGGCGAGACTTTGAACAAGTCATGAAGCGCAAATTTGAGATGAGTGCTATGGGAGAGCTGACTTTCTTCTTAGGATTGCAGGTGGATCAAAAGAAGGATGGGTTCTTCATCCATCAGACTAAATACGTGCATGAAATTCTTGCACGATTTAATATGACTGACAGCTCACCATTTAGCACGCCCGTTCCTCAGAATCATAATCTCGGACGGGACTTAGAGAGTACCAAAGATGTGGACCCGACGCAATATCGGGCCATTATCGGCTGTTTGATGTATCTAGCTGCTTCTAGACCTGACATAATGTTTGCTGTATGTTTATGTGCTAGGTTTCAGGAAAATCCAAAAGAATCTCAGAGGAAAGCAGTTAAGAGGATATTGCGCTATCTAAAGGGAAAACCGAAGTTAGGTCTTTGGTATCCCTCCGGAGGCGACTTTGATCTTTTAGCATATACCGATTCCGATTATGGAGGATGTAATCAGAACAGGAAATCCACCTCTGGAGGTTGTCAATTGTTAAGAGGTCGCGTGGTCTCTTGGCAATGCAAGAAACAGACCTTGGTTGCTATCTCAACCTGTGAGGCTGAGTATGTAGCAGCTGGTAGTTGTTGCTCACAAATTTTGTGGATACAACAACAATTACGTGATTATGGTCTAAATATTTCTAACACTCCTATGATGATAGACAACAAATCCACAATCTATATAACTGATAATCATGTTAAACACAATAAAATGAAACATATAGATATCCGACATCATTTTATTCAAGACTGTGCTGAAAAACAGATGATTAAATTAGTTAAAGTTCCCACAGATGATAATCTAGCCAACCTAGATACTAAGGCTTTTGATAGATCCCGCTTTGAATTGTTAGTACAACTAAATGGGATGATAAATCCTGAATAAAAACATCTCCTGCATGATCTTGTGCTTACCTGTTTATTATTTCTTTATTTAGTAAACTACTATTTTAGTAACTTTCTGCTTTCAGTAAGTTTCTAATTCTAGTACGTTAGAAAATTCTCAAAAACATGTAGGTCACTGAGCTATTGCAAAGAAATGAAAAAAACATTACCCATGCCTAGAACATTATTATATGTGTGGCTTTCAGATGCAGTACATACACAGTACAACGTACTAAACTAAAAACATGTCTAATATATTCACCATATGATGTATCAGTAAGCATAAGGCATGACGGTTTTTCAAGTACTTAAACCTCAAGAAAAATTAATGAGATTAGTGTATGTTGAACTCTCGGTTGATGTATGACATTAAGTCTTAATTCTTAGGTTATAGATAGTACCCTAATACATAGTAATGGATTAAGTTAAGGGTTTCATCTGGGAGATTTATTGACTGATTCTTCTGCTACATCCAGAAATATGTTCACCTAGTCTCAGTCAGTAGATCTTGCAACTGGAACAAGCTCGACTGCGAAACAAGAATACCGTTTTCAAGGTCTCTAGTCAAACTACGTCGCTTTGTTGTGCGTAAGTCAAGTCTAGTTAACCTACATGTTAACCTACATGTTATGGTTTGATTTTAGATTTGCTTGTTTCTAACCTTAGTCAAGTCTAGTTAACCTACATGTTATGGTTCTATATAAATTTATTAAGGACTTGGCTTTAAAGATGAAAAACTATTAAGGTAATCCAATACTTGGAATTATGGACATATCCTGATCCTAAGAGTATGTCTTCCGTGAAAAAAGCATAGCTAATCTTGAATAATAATTAAAACTGTACTTGATTAACTCTAACTGTTTTCATGTTTAAGAGGATCATAATATTGATAATCATCTTGAAATATTATGACACACGAATAATAAACAAGGATTAAATTATTCCTAACTGTGTATTGTATGTATTATGGCTAATATGATCTTAGCATCAGTGACTTCACCAAAAAGAATGTGCATTCCAATATGAATAATTTCGTATGTTACTATTAGTTATTTTTAATTTAATTTTTATTTTATTTTACGTTTGTTTGGTCTATGCATGGAGATAACACAATGTTCAGTTACTAACAACGGATAAATCATAAGCCTCAAGTATTACTTAAATATCGTGCTACTTTAGTATAGGTTCACATAATAAAGGTTAATGAGGGTACGAGTTTTCAAGTTCGTAGACAAGTTCGTACGAACTTGGTCAAAGCTGAGTATAAATAAGGATTGACCAAGTCAAAACCCTCTCACTTTTTCAAAACCTTACGAACCTACCCCCTTGCGAACCTGCGACCTACAAACCTACGTCATCCAAACACACTAAATCTTTCGGTGTAGAATTGTTTTCGTGTTTTGAAACCGTAATCCATCATCACCTCGTTATTTACTCACTTGCATTTTAATCCATTAATAAACTGAGAATCAGTTTTTTTATTTTTATTTTTTGTGTTTTTTAGAAAACTAACAAGAAATTCACATGGTGATTGAAGTTATGGATTAAAAATAGAATTCTGGAAATCAGGATCATCCTTCGAACTTCCAAGTTCGTACGAACTTATGGAATAGTTACAAGTTCGTACGAACCTAGCTTGACTCTGTCAAGTTCGTACGAACCTTTGTAGTTGGCTAAGTGATTATTTTTCAATAAACTTAGATATATCATGTTTCTTTTAGTCTGATTCATACAACTTGAATTTTAGAATGATTAACCTGATTATTTAACGTTGTTATTGTCTATGTTTGGAATGTTTGCTTGTCTCTTTTGCAGGTATGGGTGATCGACAGTTCTTTAGCAAACATAACTTGGCCATCTCTTTAGATCTTGAAGATCCGGCTACCGAGCATTATTGAGGCATCCTTACATTTCTGATGCGCTCTAGAGTTCATTTTGCTCTTTCCCATTCGCCGACGTTGAGGATCTCATATCTCCGTCAGTTCTGGGCGAATGCGGAGTTTGATTGCGAGACGAATCCACCAGTCATTCGTACTCGGGTGGCAGACCGTACTATCGAGTTCTCCTTCCTATATCTCCGACACATTCTCCAGCTGGGTACTGAAGCTCAGGAAGACGGTCCAACTTCATTCCCGTTAGATCTCAGGGCTGGAGCTTTCAAGAGAATGGGATATGCTAGGGATTTAACACACAACCAGTACACAAAGAGCTATCTATTCGGCCAATGGCGGTATTTTATGCATATACTGCTGGTCTCTTTTAGTCCAAAGAAGGCAAGATTCGACACAATGAATCATAAGATGCAGCCGGGAATGGTTTCACTTATTTACAACAAACCATATTGCTTTTCCCAGTACTTCTTTGATGAATTGGTTCAGTAGATCCGCGGGCTGTTAAAGATCGGTTTCTTCTATACCCTCAATTTGTTATGATGA
The DNA here is from genome assembly GCA_963921325.1 of Logfia minima. Lineage (NCBI taxonomy): Eukaryota > Viridiplantae > Streptophyta > Magnoliopsida > Asterales > Asteraceae > Logfia > Logfia minima. The sequence continues at coordinate 22,210,545 of OY992769.1, forward strand.
TCATCAATGGGTAAGCACCGAATCTCCACGGTGGACAAGAAGATCTTTATTCATTGTCTTAGCCACAGTAGTCATCGTCCTGCTGCTGAGCGACCTTAGGCTACTCCGCTGTTCGGGGCTGTTTTAGATGCTGGTTATGCTCCACCACTCAATGATGGATGGTTGGATGCGCCCCAGGCTAAGGAAGAAGCTCGTATTCCTACCCCACCTCTAGATGATGCTCCCATAGAGCATGAAATGGTTGATGAAATTCTAACTCAGCTCGAGCGACCCCAGGAGGGTCAGTATATTGATTGTGCTACTGCTGAAGCTGTTGTACGGAATGTTCTTCAGGGGGAGCCCCGGTCTGATGTGTTAGATTATGTGGATGCATTTGTTACTGGTCCATAACATGATATCGAGGTTGATATTGCACACATTGAGACATATACTGCTGGAGCTGATGAGGCAACGACATCGGCTGTTAATTTGTCAGGGAATGTGGAACGTGATTCCAAGGCTACTGAGAGTGATCCTGACAGTGAGCCGTCCGCTTTAATTTTTCATGGATCACGTGCGGTTCTGGCTCCACACATTATTGCACAATAAAAGGGTAAACGCAAGCTGATTGAGGATGATGATTATATCCTTGAAGATGAAGCTGATGATGATTCTGACACCCCATTGGTTCGGCCATCCAAAAGAAGACGTCCGACTGGGGTGGTCATTCGTGAAGTTGGTGACACTTCATCTCCACTACCACACCTGCATCAACTACTATTCCAACACCAACACCAACACCTACCCCTCCACCACAACCCTTAGTTACTACCGATGCTGCTCCCGCTACCCCTCCAGTCACTGCTACTCCTTCCGCTTCCACTACATTGCCTACAAATCATCCAGCTGCCAATTTATCTGAGATTGAACGATTTATTTATCTTCAAGGCTGGATCTCCAGCTTATTTGATATGGTTGCTAACTTGACCGCAGTGGTTACGAGTCAAGATATCAGGGTAAACAATGTGACTGCTATCAATGAAAAGCTCATTAAGCGTAATGAGCAGTTGGAAGAGATCGTGCGTGACAATGAAATTTTTCTCTACCGTCTAAGCGCAAGTCAGCTCAGGGGAGGAACCTAGCTGTAGGGGAGATGAACTTAGAAAGAAAGTGATGAAGACAAAGACGATGATCCCAGTGCGCCAAAGGAAGGTGAGCTGCCTAGCTCTTCGACTAAAGCACTAGAAGCACAAGGCCAGGGGGAGTCTAGTCAACAATAGGGAGTAACTGGTACTGAAGAAACTCCAGTAAATTTGACAGAGACAGACACTATCGAAGCACTTCTTAATCTAGATGTGTACGATAGTAGTGAGTCTGAGTTGGAGGAAGGAGAATTTCTGCCCAAAGAAGTTGCTGATTGGAAGTCTGACGATGAGATCATACCAGATGCTGATGCTGATATAGATGAACACGTTGTGATCAAGCAACCGGTAACTGAAGTGGTTAGAGATGATTCAGCTAGTGAAAGTGTGATAGATCGTCAAAGATTAGAATCAGAAGTTAATAGTATTCTTGATGATGATTCAGAAGCTGATAGAGAACCATCTAGAGCAGAGTTAAAAGATTTGTGGTTTAAAAAGATCGAAAAGAACCTGAGTTGAAGTTTAAAGAAGCTATCATAAAGGTTCGGGAGATCTGAAGACAGGCATCATAAGCTGGTTTTATGACAGCGAGCTGAAGTTGTTCATACTTAAGAGATATGATGGAATTCAATACTTGGAGAATAGATTGAAGATTTTCAGTTCTCTGGCGAAGATTGAACTCAAGGAACTGCCTTGGTTAGAGTTGATAAATCCGGGAGAAGATCCTTATGCTAGAACGATGGAACACATTGTTAAGCGTGAAGGAAGGTCAAACAATTTTGTTGAACTGAAACCTAAGACCGGAAAGAGAGTTCCAGATTTGACAAGAATAGATTCGATTTCAAACAAACCGTGGATGAAAATGATTTACAAGTCGGTTAAGTGTTTGAAGACAGTTCCTTTGAAGAAGATGCCAAAAAATATCTTGACTAAGCTGAAATAGTGGTATGTAGACAACAAGACAGCTGAAGCTGTAATGGAAGATGTTGATGGGAATGAGATGCTGCGAGTTTATGATAGTTTACATCTGGTAAACTTATCAAAAGATGATCTGATGAAGCTGCATGTAAACATGATTCTTTACAGAGATAGTTGGAGACATGAGGGCAGAAGATATCAGAAGGAGGTCAGAATTTGTGTAGAAAGAGGATTATGGGCAGGAAGTCAAGTGAGTTGAATGAAGAATCAAGATCAAAACTCAAGAAACTAGAGCTATTGTCAAGGGGGAGTCTGTTGGTACATATTAGTGACAACTGCTTTCTAGTTTGTAATAGTTAGTTTAATAAGTCTTTTGTAATTAGTTTACTTATTTTGTATTGTGTTGTAAGTTCGTACGAACTTAGGTAGGTACGAACTTAGGAGTCATACGAACATAGGCTAAGTTCGTATGGGCCTGTGAACAGACAAGTTCGTAGGGTCCAGACTGTACGAACTTGAGTACCATATATAGATTACATGTTAGTTCGAATGTAATCAGTTGTTTTAGTGTATTTCCAGGGTGAACAAAGACAAGTTCGTATACTTGTGATTGTGTAAGCTAACATTGAATGTAATTGTTCGTTGCGTTCAATAAAAGTGTTATTTACTATATCCGTGTTGATTGTTGATTAGTGTAACGTTTATTTAAAGATTATGCACTTGATAAACGTAATAACCTCTTAGATCCAGATCAGGGAACCTACATTTTATAAATCTAAAACGAAAGATTAAAGAATCAACAAGCATTCTACTTTTATCGTCTTTTACACTTAGATTTTACCTAGGCTAGGAAAGCAAATTAAAACACCAGATCCTAAGGCTATATTGATTGTTATGTAGTGTAAGAAGGATCAGATAATAAAATGGGTTCTTGCTACTTTATTCATTCACCAAGGAATGTTCATATTCCAAAAAGGGTCATTGTTCCCGTAACTGGGCAACGTTGAGAGTTGAGCAATACCTTTCCGATCAGAATCATTACGACCGAATTCTTGGTGACATGCTAATCGATTAGTAGGGAATTTCGTGTCTACACTAGCAACACTCAATATAACCAAATAAATAAGTACCTGATAAACATTTCTGTTAAACACAACTTTAAACGCCTTATCCCATAATCTAGCTAACGAAATCATAACAAACACCGCTTCTTTATTATCTACATTTACATTTATTTTATTCGCTTTACTTTAGTTTAATTAAAATCAAAAACTTCCCTACTTTGGATAAACCCCTCACTAGTTAGAATATATTCGCCTGAAACATCTCAGTTTCAATTCAGTTAGTCTGTTAGAACGACACCTAGATCATACTCACCACTTACTAGCCCTAGTACGTAGTTAGTAGTTTAGGCTTCCCAGTGATATAAATATAAAACACCCCCATCTGATAGCGCTCACCGCTCGGTCTATGTCCGGCGACCACGACAACGTCGCGATGACTAAATAAACCGACCGTTCGGGCTGCTATCATCCATTTTCCACTGCAAGTCAATTTCTTCTAAGTCATCAGGGTCCAGTTGATCATAATCCTCGTTCACCATTTCAGGATCCGTGATCATACCCTTAATAAAGTTCTCTTGTGAAGCAATGTAACATGCAAGCAAGGCAACTACCTCTTTAGCAGATTTGATACTCATCGGCATAGACATGAATCCACTGATGTCCCAAATTGGTTTCCTGTCTTTACATGAGTCGTCCGATGATACAACGTAACAGACATTGCTACTAGAATTTCTGATAGCCGAGTCTGTCTTAGCATCCCTAGTGAAAAATGCGATAACACCATTACTTGTTGATGCCGCGAAATCAAACCGTTTACCGTGGTAAACACTAGGATCCTAAACATGATCGGAACCTGTCTCTTTCCGTTGCATGTTCAAGTCGTATACACGCAGCTTTCCAATGACTTCATCAAGCGTAATAGTTTTATAGTCATTACTTTCCTTTATCATCAAAGTGTAAATATCCCACTTTGAAGGTAACGCTTCAAGAAGATTATTGTTCTTTACCGTTTCAGAAAAAAAAAGGCCATTGTTGTCCAATTTGGTCATTAGATGGTAAAATTCTGTGATAATCTCCTCCAACGACTCGCCTTTCATATGCTTGAAGACGTAGAACTGTTTTGTAAGTATATCAGCTCTACTTTCCTTTATCTTGTTACTTCTACCAAACCTATTTTCTAACGCCAACCAAAGCTCTCGTGAGAATTGGTAGCGTTTAAAAGTATGTTTGATCTCTTGAGGGAGACACATTGTAATAGTAGACAACGCCTTGTTTTCTGCTTCATACATCTTTTTTTCCTCATCCTTCATTAGTGAATAAGGACACAGTTTTGGCTTTCCCTCAAACTCGTAGGTGGGGGTGTCGTACCCTTTGTTATACATATCCACATATGGATAGCATGGAATTTGGCAAAAAATTCAAATCGCTCTTTCCATCAGAATAATCTTCTCCTTTGAGAAGTTTCGGTGGTGAGGCGGATTTACCAACCTCATGATCAATTTCGATCATTTTACTCAAATTGGACATTTTTCAAAGAGAGTCAACAAAAGTCAACCAGATAAGTTCGTACGAACCTAGGTTAATTCGAACACAAAGTAAGTTCGAAGAAGTCAAACGAACTGGTCAAACGAACTTGACTGTCAAAAAGTACTGTTCGAACTTAGGCTAAGTTCGAAGGCTTCAAGTTTGTACGAACTTATAGCTGTAAGTTCGAATGATATTCCTGGTAAGTTCGTAGGATACTTTCTAAGTTCGTACTGTCTGCCGTTGAAAAACTCATATCTGAAAATTTCAGATCTGAGTTCGTTTCAACCTGCAACTTCGAATCTCCCTTGCAATAAGTGATATAAAACACCAATGGAAACTAAAAACACAACTTCTAACGTCCAAAGCACTTGCAAACACTTGATTTCTTAACGTTTTCCTACCCCGAACCAAATGAATGAATCATTTTAGCTTTGATACCAATTGAAGGTCCCTTGTGAACTGATCCACGGGATTAGTTCGTTTGTTAGAGTGCGGAATCCTCTAATAAATGATACGTTAACTAAACAAGTATTGTAAGTACGTTTATAACACGAAATAAGCTTTGTAGAATATAAGTTCTATTTTATTCGAACTTAAGACAATATTACAAGAGTATTCAAACTTAGTTTGCTGAAACTCAGTTCTCTAAAATGTTACAAATGAATATTTCGAACTTGTATTTATACACAACTAAGTTCGTAGGAACTTAGCAGCTCCTAAGTTCGTACGAACCTACCCTAAGTTTGTACGAACATACAAGTTCATACGAACCTACAAAAATACATAACAAAATATTTCATTAATTAACAACATAAACAAAATACAAACTAACTATTACAAATAAGGAGCTGTTGTCAGACAACATGTATCAACAGACTCCAACAAGAAGACTGAAGACAAATAAAGTTGTTGTCAAGGGGGAGTCTGTTGGTACATCGTGTATGACAACAGCTTCTAATTTGTAATAGTTAATTTGTAAGTTTTTTAGTTGTTAATCATTGTAATGTTTTGTTATGTATTTATGTAGGTTCGTACGAACTTATAGTTTCGTACGACCTTAGGAGTAGGTACGAACTTACAGGTAGGTTCATACGAACTTAGGAGCTGCTAAGTTCGTACGAACTTAGGAGCTGCTAAGTTCGTACGAACTTAGCTGCTTATAAATACAAGTTCGAAATATTCATTTGTAACGTTTTGAAGAACTGAGTTTCAGCAAACTAAGTTCGAATACCTTTGTAATATTGTCTTAGTTCAAAGATAATCAAAGTTTATATTCCATAAAGCTTATTAAGTGTTATAAACGTATTTATAATACTCGTTTAGCGTTTCTTTTATTAGAGGATTCCGCTCTCTAACAAACGTGATTACCTCGTGGATCAGTTCACGGGATCCTACAATAATTGTGAAAAATAACTAACATTGTACTTGAAAATTCTGACTGTTGACTGCTTAAGTGGACAACAATACCGATAATCGTCTTGAACTATGAATTACATACATAATAACATCGGAATGATTCAATCCTAATTGTGTATCGTACGCATTATGGCTAATACGATCTTTGTATCAATGACACTCCCAAAAAGAATGTACTTTTTTAATATGAACAATTTCATATTTGTCTGTTTATTTTCAGTTATTTTCACTTAAGTTCTTTTTATGTGGGAGACTCTAACATTTGTTTGGAGAAATAACTAAAACTTGATGAATTAAACGCCTAGGTTTTACTAAGTGTTAGACAATCACAAGTTTGAAAAACTAAGTTCTTAAGACTAAGTTCATACAAGTTCGTACGAACTTAGGTCAAGTTCGAATGGCAAGTCCTAAGGCCCAAGTTCATACGAATTTGGACCCGGTTGGGTATAAAAGGGTTTGACCAAAGTCAATCCCCTCACTTTTTTCAAAACCCTTCGAACTTACAGAAACATTCGAACTTACAAGCCTCCCACGAACTTACGTCACTGTTCTATTGTATTCGAACATGCAATCTGGATTTTGAACCCTGTTTGAGTTTTTAATCCGTTAAACATCATCTACTCGTTATTATGCATCTAAGTAAGTATCAATTTCGAAGATTCATTCGTTAAACACTTAAACATTCGGATTTCACTAAGTTTTATATAAAACTATAGTAAAATCTACTAACTTGTTTACGAATAATAATCGAAATTCTTTGTTACTTAATGCTATACGCATCATGGCACACCAATTCTAATTGATTGATCATGTTTTTGTTAAAAAAATTTCAAAATTTGTATATTCAGTTCATCGTACGAACTTAGCCAAGTTCGTACGAACCTTTGTCACTGTTGCAAGTTCGTACGAACTTACTTGACCTTGGTCAAGTTCGTACGAACCTACATTTGTTCGAAAAATGATTTTTAATTAATTAAGTACTATACCTTCATTTTCATAGTATGAACTTCATTAACGGGTTCTAGAATGATTAACTTCTTTATTTAACTTTATTATTGCATATCTTTGGTGTGTTTTGTTTATTTGCAGGAATAGCTTATCAACAAAGGCAGTTCCACATCAAACATAACCTGGCGATCTCTTTTGATATCGAGGATCCTTCTACAAGGAATTACCGAGGCATTCTGACGTTTCTGATGCGCGCGAGGGTTCATCATTCTCTTTCGCATTCGCCGACGTTGAGGATTGTTTATCTCCGTCAGTTCTGGGCAAATGTCGTCTTAGATTGTCAACCAAACCCACCGATCATCCTGACCCGGGTTAATGATGTCGATATCGAGTTCTCTGCTGCCTATCTTCGTCTCATTCTGAAATCGGGGACTGAGGCTTAGAAGAATGGCCCGACCTCTTTCCCTCTGGATATGAGAGCTAGCGCTTTTCAGCGCATGTGGTACGTAGGAGACATTACTGCCAGCCAGTTTACTAAGATCTTTTTCTATGGTCAGTGGCGATATCTGATGCACGTGTTATTGGTCCCGTTCAGACCAAAGAAAGCTGGATTCAACACCATGAACCACAAAATGCAATCCTGCATAGTTTCATTGGTTTATAACAAGCCCTTCAGCTTCTCGCAAATTTTCTTCGATGAGTTTGTTCAACAGATAAGGGGCAGTGTTAAGGACCGCTTCATGCTATATCCACGTTTCTTTATGATGATCATAAATGGATTAGTACCGAATCTATTGACAGTTGGTCCAGTCCTGCATCTGTCAACGGTTGACAAGAAAATTTTATGCACTGCCTGAGCCACAGCAGCCGACGACAAGCTGCTGACCGTCCTTAGGCTACACCACTGTTTGGGGCCGTACTTAATGCTAACTATGTGGTACCACCGAATGACGGTTGGTGGGATGAGCCACAACCCCAAGCAGCGGTTGAAGAACATGTCCCAGAACCACCTCTGGTTGCTGCCGTCGATCAACAGCACGAGGTTGTTGAGGATACTCTGCACCAGCTCGAGCATCCCCAAGAAGGCGATATGATTGTTTATGATATTGTTGTGGTTGTTGTGCATGATATTCTTCAAGGTGATAGAGGCACCGATGTCTTGGCTGAAGTGAATGCATTTGTCACTTATCCACAAGCCGACATTGAGGAGGATCTTGAACTGATCGATAATTATCCTGGAGGTGCAGAAGATGAGATGTGATCAATGGATGATGTTATGAAGAGCTTGGAGCATAATGAAAAGGAGACGGCGAGCGAGGATGATAGTGATGACACTCCACCACTGGATGTCTATTTGTCCAAAGTAATCGGGACTCGCTCCGGGACTCGCTCCGGGACTCGCTCCGTGACTCGCTCCGGGACTCGTTCTAGTAAAACTAAAGGAACAAGGAAGGTTAATGAAGACGATTATTTCGTGCTTCCGGATGAAGCCAATGATGATACTGATGCTGATGACACCCCGCCACTAACTTGGACGCCCAAAATAAGACGTCCTAGTGGGATTGTTATCCCGGAACTAACTGATGTTCCACCACCTACAACAACCAAACCCACAACACCCGCAACAACTTCTACACCAACACCGACACTAGCCACCGCTCCACCTCCATCTCAAGCTACACCGTTAGTCTCCACCCCGACAGTTAATCTTTCAGATCCGGATACGTTTACCTATCTTGAGGGCCGGATCATGAACTTAATGAATATGGTTACAGCTCTGACTGCGGTTGTTAGTAGTCATGAGACAGGTATCCACAACCTTACTGCTTTAAATGAACGCCTAGAGGAGCAATGCCTGCACAATGAGAAGCTAATTTTCAATATAATGAAGCGCGAAGCAGCTCAGGGGGAGATGACATGTTGTAAGGGAGGTGAATCAAAAAACAAGAGTGACGAAGATAAAGACTATGATCCCAACGCACCAAAGGAAGGTGAGCTGCCTAGCTCTTCAACTGGAAGACTAGTTGCACAAGCTCAAGGGGACTCTAGTCAGAAGGAAGGCGGTGGATCTGAGCAATCTCTAAAGAATCTAACAGAAACCGATACTATTGAAGCGTTGCTTGGTCTGGATGACTTTGATAGTGATGGGTTTGAGTTTGAGGAAGGAGAGATCTTGACTAAAGAGGTTAGATTGGAGTTCAGACGATGAGATCATACCAGATACCAAAGAAACCTGTTACTGAGGTAGTCTATGAAGATGAAGCTGGTGAGAAAATGATAGACTTAGAGGAGGATGTAACTCATGAAGTCTAATAAGAAGATGAAGGGATTGAACCATCAAGAGAAGAATTAAAATATTTGTGGTTTAAAAAGATTGAAAAGGAACCAAAGATTAAATTCAACGGGGATATCAAGGTCAGAGGATCGAGCAAGCTTAAAAAGGGCATCAACTGTTGGTTTTATGACAGTGACCTAAAAATTTTCATAATAAAAAGATATGATGGGATTCAGTATTTGAAGGAATTAGCTTGGCTAGACTTAGTAAACCTTGGAGATGATCCTTATGCTCGAACTTTAGAAAGAATTGTTAAGCGTGAAGGATGATCACATAAGTTTGAAGATTTGAAGCCAAGAGAAGGGAAGAGAGTTCCTGATCTGACCAGGATTGATCCTATCACTAACAAGTCGTGGATGAAGATGCTTTACAAACTAGTCAAGTGCTTGAAGAGAGTTGCGTTGAAGAAAATGCCACAGGATATTCTTGTTGATCTTAAATGGTGGTATGTTGATAGTACAACAACTGAAGCGGTGATGGAGGATGTGGAAGGAAAAGAGTTGCTGAGAGTTTATGACAGTTTATATCTGGTAAACTTGTCTAAAGATGATATACTGAAGCTTCATAGAAACAGATTCTCTACAGAGATAGTTGGAGGCATGAGAGTAGATCTCAAAAAGTGGTTAAAGTATGTGTTAAGAAAGGATTATGGGCTGGAAGTCGACAAAGCTAAATAGAATCAAGATCAATTACAACCAGAAGACTGAAGACGTCTAGTTTGGAATTAGTCTAATTTGATAATCATTGTAATTGTTAACTTTAGTTTTATATGTGTTAAGAAGAGGGAGTCTGTTGGTACATCTTGTGCGACAACAACGTCTACTTTGGAATTAGTCTAATTTGATAATCATTGTAATTGTTAACTTTAGTTTTATATGTGTATATTGTAAGTTCTTACGAACTTGGAAGTAGGTATGAACTTAGGAAGGCCTACAAACTTAGCTAAGTTCGTATGGGCTTCGAAGTTGCCAAGTTCGTAGGGTCCAGCCCATACGAACTTAGGTGCTTATATATACACAAGTACGAAATATTTAGTTGAGTGAGTTTAGAACTGAGTTTCAGAGAGCTAGTTCGTATACTTTGCTATATTTTGAGTCTTAGTTTGAACGTAATACAAGTTTATGTTCAATAAAGCTTAAATTGTGATCTTTACTAGTTTATTAGTTTACCTTGTGGAGTCAGTCACTAGGGAACCTACAAAAGGGGAGTTATGTTGGGGAATTGGAGTAGTCATGGAGGGGGTAATTTTATTATTTGTATAATAATAAGTCTTATGTTACATATTTAATTTGTATAAGTTTTTATATAATGTATGGTTTGTTTTGTGATGTTTTAATGGTTGAAATTTGAGTTATAAAATTTTATTTTCTAAGTTTATAATTTACATCAATATATAATTGATTCATTTACGATTGACGTTCGCGAGTTATTTATTCGATTCGGTTCGCGTTTACCGAGTTACGGAATTTCGGTTAATTCTGATTTTTGTGATACGATAAATATTTTGTGACAACGTATGAAATTTAATTTCATTTGTTTTCTTTGGCACTTCGTAGCCTAATTAAGTGTTTCTCAAGAAAGTATGAATGTGACCGTTATTAAACACATTATTAATGTTGTGGGAAAAGGTCTAGAGTGGTTATTTGATATTGATGCTCTAACCCATTCTTTTAGATATATGTATGAGCAATCAAATGCAGGTACAACTGAACCTAATGTAGCAGAGAAGAAAAAGGACCACATCGAATATGTTCTATTTCCAATCTGGACAGCTGATCCCCCAGAAACATTACAATCAATTTCACAGGAAAGTAGCTGTTGATAAACCAAGGCAATCAGAAAACGATGATGGTGACAATGGAAATGACAAATCACGAAGTGAGTATTCTACAGATCCTAATATGACTGCATTAGAAGAATAATATGAAATAGGAATAATGGTAGATCAGAATGAGACAAATCTTGAGATTGTAATACCAATGTCTCCTACATCACAGTACAGTCCTCATAGACATCATCCAATGGAGAATGTGATTGGTGATATTAATTCTGCTATACAAACAAGGCAACAGACAAGGGACAATGAAGAAAACATTCATACTTCTTTGTTTGTCTACTTTTTGGTCACAAATGGAACCAAAGAAAGTTGTTAAGGCATTGAAAGATTCGGGATGGATTGAAGCTATGGCGGAAGAGTTGCTCTAATTCAAAATACAAGAAGTTTGCACATTAGAGGATCTACCTAAAGGAAAGAGAGCTATTGGAACAAAGTGGGTTTTTAGAAATAAGAAGGATGAAAGAGGGATTGTGATTAGGAACAAGGCCAGATTAGTGGCTCAAGGGTATACTCAAGAAGAGGGGATTGATTATGATGAAGTCTTCGCTCCTGTAGCCAGGATTGAGGCTATAAGGTTGTTCTTGCCTTGTGCATCATTTAAAGGCTTCAAAGTGTATTAGATGGATGTGAAAAGTGCATTTTTATATGGAACTATTGAAGAAGAAGTTTATGTATGTCAACCACCTAGATTTGAAGATCCAACATATCCTGACATAGTATATAGGCTTGATAAAGCTCTATATGGCTTACACCAAGCACCAAGAACTTGGTATGAGACTCTATCAGTTTATTTGCTGAACAATGGGTTCAAAAGAGGAGCAATAGATAAGACCTTGTTTACCAAAAGAATCAAGGATGACATTCTACTAGTTCAAATCTATGTAGATGATATTATTATTGGCTCAACAAGGGATTCTCGATGCAAGGCATTTGAAGAAATCATGCATCAAAAATTCAAGATGAGTTCAATGGGTGAATTAACATTTTTTCTTGGGTTACAAGTGAAGCAGTAGTAAGATGGTATCTTCATAAATCAAGGAAAGTATGTGAATGACATTCTGGAAAGGTTTGGCTACAAAGATACAAATGTAGCAAGTACACCAATGGAAACACACAAGCAATTACATGTAGATCTTGAGGGGGAGGATGTGGATGTCTATCTATAAAGATCCTTGATAGGTTCCCTCATGTATCTGACAAGTTCAAAGCCAGACATCATGTTTGTTGTATGTGTTTGTGCAAGGTTTCAAGAAAATCCAAAAATGCCACATCCTTTTGCAGTCAAAAGAATCTTTAGATATTTAAAGGCTCTTTAGATACCAAAGAGTTTATCTTTTCATCTAACTGCATACACATATAGTGATTATGGAGGAGCTAATCTGGATAGGAAATCCACATCTAGAGGTTGTCAATTCTTAGGAGATAGGTTAGTATCATGGCAATGCAAGAAGTAAACCACAGTTTCAACATCTACAGCTAAAGCAAAATATGTAGTAGCATCTAGTTGTTGTGCACAAGTGCTTTGGATTTAGAATCAAATGCTGGACTTGGTTTGCCTTTTCTAAATACTCCCATATTTATTGATAATAACAGGGCTATCAGTATCATAAATAACCAAGTAAAACATTCAAAAACCAAGCACATTGAAATTAGATATCACTTTATCAGAGACTGTAATGAGAAAAGATTAATCCATATTCTTAAAGTCCATACTGATAATCAATTTGCAGATCTATTCACAAACGCATTTGATGTGGGTAGGTTTACGTGTTTGGTTACCAGTATTGGAATGATCAATCCTCAATAATCTTTTCCCATTATAATTGATTATTGTTGTACTCAATGTATATTATTTATGCTGTGTATTTACTTAATGTTGTGTAGATTATTAGTGCTGCTAAGGACTTTTAACACTGTTGGCGTTGGAGTTATTATTCTTGTAGGTTCCCGTAGTTCGGATCTAAGAGGTAAACTAGTATAGAGTGCGGAATCCTCAAATATACACAACAATAATAAACAAGTTAACACAAATATGTAAAGATCACTTTTATTGAACGTAAACAAGTATTACATTCAAACTAAGATACAAACTCTCTCTATATCCTTTCTACGAACTTACACTAAGGAACTAAGACTGAGTTCGAACTTACAAAAAAAACCCCTGAAATCTTATTTCGGACTTTTGTATATATAGGCACCTAAGTTTTTTTTGGTAAAGGGGAATTCCCTGGTAAAATATATTAATCAAACCCAAATATTACAATGGAATGTGACAAAAGACCACATTAACCTCAAGCAAGCTTGAACACACACGCATCCGTTTGTGACATACCACAAAACGAAGCAAAACTAACTACAGATATAAACAAGAACACCAATAGGAAAAAACCACTTAAAACAGGAACTACCCACCCAAGCTGACCATTGCACCGTAGGAGAAGAAAACGCCAACTAAGACTGCCTCCTTAAAAACCTTTCCAAGAAAAACCTAGAGGGAAAACCTTGGATAAGGAAAAAAGAGTGCAGCTCTCAGAAAGCACTCCTAGATCCAACCAACCAAACCAACAATCCATGCTAAGCGCCGAATAAGCAATCTCCCCCAAAGTCGTCCAAATATAGAAATCATAAGCCATCATGAATTAGATAATAGATGATGTAACTTCAAACGATATAAAAAACCCTTCGCATTCCTCGTCTACTTAAATTTACACGAACTGAGCTTGAGACGGACTGTAGACTGAATCACTATAGAAACTTCATCCATCGTTCGCTTCCGGTTCTTGAAAAGCCTATAATTCCGTTCTTGCCAAATAAAATAACAAGAAGCCACAAAAACAAGCTTAGCAATAACACTTCTCGTCGTCTTTTCCTTGGATATGGGAATAAGAAACTCCACAATGAGATTCAAAGAAGACGGAAGATTGGAAAAGCCAGCAAACGTCTTCAAATTCGTCCAAACCTGTAAAGAAAAAGAACATTCAAAGAAAAGATGGTCATGGGAATCAGTTTGACGCTCACATAAAGGACACTAAAGCAGGTTTAAGTTAGGGTCATTACTAACATCCCATTGCCTCAGGTTTTCTTGTGTCTTCAGCTTACGTTTAATAACCAACCAGAGATGAATAGCATGACGAGGAATATGGTGTGAGAACCATACCAAGTGATACTAATCAATCTCAACCCCTCTAGGCCAAATACAATCCCACACATTAGCAACCGAGAAGCTAACATCCACATCATGAGATTTCCAAATTAAACGATCATCAACATGAGGAAGAAGGTTAGGAACATTAATTGTATAAAGTAACGGGTACTTCACTTGCCATTCATTTGGCCAAATCCACCTTCCATTATGAATAACATCCTTGATCGTATATGACAGCTCAAAACCTGCATTATGAATATCCCGAGACGAAATAAGCTGTGATAGCGGACCCAATGTACACCAACAATCAAACCAAACCGAAGTCGTACTTTGTTGATGCATCTTAGTGTGTCTGTCAGTTGGTCAAGTCTGTAATGTGTTTGTTAATGTAATTGAGTTAGTTAGAATTACATTTTCTATGTTATGCGACACAAGACTTGTGTCGCATTAGTTGTGTCTGCGACATAGTGTTATGTCGCATAGTATCTTAGCGACATAATTCTTATGTCGCTAATGTCGGCCAGTTTTAGTATAAATACTTCAAACTACTTTGTAATTGGGAGACTTTTTGGGGATTTTCATACACACTTATTCTCTGTTTTTGGCTGCTTATTTTATTGAGAAAGAAATATAAAGTATTATTATTGATTTGCACTTCATTGTTCTAAGCTTTATATTCTTTGTGTTTGTGTTTGTCTCTACCATTCGATTTGATTAAAAGATCCATCCTAAGGGATCTACAATTGGTATAAGAGCCATAAATCATTGATTTTGGTGGTATGAAATCGTTTAGGTAAGTTTTTAATACATATTTTGATTATTTAACATCTATTTTGGTGTTTGATTTTCATTATAAGTGTTTTGGAGCTGAAAATTGGAGTTTTTAAGCCTAAAATTTGAAGGTTTTACGAAGTTTTCGTTAAAAACTCATTAGGTTTCGAAATTTTTTGATTTTGAGGTATTTGGGATTTGACAGCGCCGTTTTGCGACACAAGTTGCGACACAACTCTTGTGTCGCTTACTCTTACCAAAAAAAAAAAAAAAAGAAAGGCGGGAAAATTCTAAAATTATCAAAATTTGAATTTGAGCTTCCCATTGACTAATTCTAGTTTGAGAAAATTTTCATTTTACTCTGGCGAAATTCGAAAAATTTGGAGGGAAAATGTACTCGCAATATCTAAGGTATTTGAAGGCTTTGTTCTATAACGACTATGCTAGCTGGCAGGAGAAGTTTAAAGAATATATTGAATACATTGATTCAGATTTGTGGACTTCTATGACTGAGAAATATGAGAGACCAACTCTCATTTGTCAAATGTCAGTCGCAGAACAAAAAGCTTTTGACAACGACAAGACAACACGTGAAGAGATTATCATGTGTGTACCAAATGATGTGGCACAAGATATTCCACTTTACAAATATAAAGATACATCTTATGAATTGTGGAGATCACTTGAAGAAACCTACGGAGGAAAAGATAAACAGCAAATTCAAGAAGATCCAAGCGTTGAAATGCATGATTTGAAAGTTAAAGTTTCAAATCAACAAATTGAAATCGACAGTTACAAGACTGAAATCAATTTACTTCGCAAAGAAAAGGCTGCAGCTCAAAGTGAAGTTTTAACATATCAATGCAAGCTCTCAAGTTTTGAAGCATCTTCCTTGAGGTTAGATCAACTGCTTCATTCTCAGAAAAAGGATACAAAATCTAAAGCTGGTATCGGATATACATCAATACCGATCAAGGATGAGTTTGTTGAAATTGTTCATGAAGTCGAAGCATGTGATGTGCCAACATAACAGATTAACAAATCTGATGTAAAGCCTGAAAATCACATCATTACTACTGAGTATATTGTGGCTTCTAAACAAGGGAAATCTAAATGCGATGCAAGAAGTGATAAGTTGAATAAATGTTCAGACAAAGGGATCAATGAGAAGTTGATAAAGAAGGAAGAAGAGATTCAAGCTTTCCAACTTCAAATACTTAACATGGAAACTGAACGTGAAGAAATGCGTTCAAAAATTGTTGAACTTGAAAATCGGATTTTAAAATTTGAGCATTTAACCAAGCCTCAACTCTCTCACTCAACTGAACAACAAGTCAAAGTGACTAAGAAGATTTACCCGACTAAATCTTCCAAACCATGTTCAAAAATGGTTTGTGCGAAAAAGATTTCACAGTTTACTAATCATTCTTTACAAAAGAATAAGAAGTATTCTGAGAAATAACAATCAACTAGAGTATTTGATCATCAAAAGGTTGATTGTTGTGACTCCGTAGCCTTTGAACGAATCAAAAGATCGGTTTCAAGATCTCAAAAGCCAACAAACGTATTGAAACCGACACAATCGAAATCTGGTGAAACAAGATCTTTTGTATATTCAAGAAAGAAAATGCTTGATCTTGCACCATCTCGTTGTATGGTGGTGACGATGCAAAGAGATTTTGTTCCTTTCTCCCCAAGAATGGTTCTTCCAACAATGGTTCCATGAAAAGTTATTAGATATAAAACATCACGTTTCAATTTCAGGTGGAACTCAATGTCTTTGGATTATATCGATGCCACTTACAAATGGCTTTCGAAAAAGAAGAGAATAAGAAGATTCCATTTCAATTTCAGCGGATTGTCAACGTTTGTGTAACACATGGAATACATGCTGGCGGTGTATTTTCAACAGGCTGGATTTGATTGAAGATTTTGAAGACCAAGCTGAAGACACGGGGGAGTTTGTTGATGCATCTTAGTGTGACTGTCAGTTGGTCAAGTCTGTAATGTGTTTGTTAATGTAATTGAGTTAGTTAGAATTACATTTTCTATGTTATGCGACACAAGCCTTGTGTCGCATTAGTTGTGTCTACGACATAGTGTTATGTCGCATAGTATCTTAGCAACATAATTCTTATGTCGCTAATGTCGGCCAGTTTTAGTATAAATACTTCAAATTACTTTGTAATTGGGAGACTTTTTGGGGATTTTCACACACACTTATTCTCTGTTTTTGGCTGCTTATTTTATTGAGAAAGAAATATAAAGTATTATTATTGATTTGCACTTCATTGTTCTAAGCTTTATATTCTTTGTGTTTGTGTTTGTCTCCACCATTCGATTTGATTAAAAGATCCATCCTAAGGGATCTACATACTTCCATCACCAATATGATACCAAATGAACGGGCGAATAACAGGTCTGGTTTGGAGAATCTTACGCCAACTCCACGACATATTTCCCCGAATAGGCACCTAAGTTCGTACATGAACCTACAAGTTCGTACCTACTTCTAAATTCGTACGAACCTACATAATACACATACAAAACTAAAGTTAATAATTACAATGGTTAACAAAATGACTTATAAAACTAACTATTACAAACTAGAGGCTGTTGTCACACAAAATGCACCAACAGTCTCCTCCTTGACAATAGCTCTAGTTTCGATGCACCAATAGACTCCCCCTTGACAATAGCTCTAGTTTCACCCAAGATGTTGTCACCCGAGTTGTTTTCGATCTTGATTCTATTAAGCTCTTTTGACTTCCTGTATACAACACCTCTTCCACAAAATCTTCACTACCCTCTGACATCTTCATCCTTAATGTCTCCAACTATCTCTGTAGTTTCATGAAGCTTTATCAGATCATGTCATACACCCTCAACAACTCTTGTAGATTCCGACTCCCCTTTAGGAATTTCATCTTTCTCATATCTTAACTCCTTTAGGTCTATCACTACAATTCACCTTCAGAAATTTCATCATTTTCTGAATTAAACTTCTCTAGGTATCCTTTAACTCAAACTTATCACTATTAAACTCGTCAGTTCAATGGTATATGTCTCTGTTAGATTGACTAGACTCCCCTTAACCTGTTCAAGTGTGGATCCCATTAGGGTGATCTTTACTCAAATCATAAGGTTAATAAAGACAAGGAGACAAAGCAAAAGGTATAAAGTTTGTATTAAATGATAAACAAATGAGAACAAAACTTTATATTCCTCAATCCCCACTATGTTCTCTCAAATTGAGTGTAGCAGCCAAAAATAGAGAATAATGTAATTGGAAAAAATGTCTTACCCTAAATATCTATAACAAGGGTATTTATACTAAACTGTCTGGCCGTTCTGCGACACAAGCCTTGTGTCGCAGAGATCACTATTGCGACACAAGCACTGTGTCGCAACTACACCTAGTGCGACACAAGCACTGTGTCGCAACTACACCTAGTGCGACACAAGCACTGTGTCGCAGTTCACAGAAAATGTAATTATTCTAAGTCTATTACATATACAGACACAGTACAGACTTGACCAACTAACAGACACTCTAATATGTATCAACAAACTCCCCCGTGTCTTCAGCTTGGTCTTCAAGATCTTCGTTCAAACCCAGCCTGCTGGGAATACACCGCCAGCGTGTATCCCATGTGTCACACAAACATTGACAATCCTCTGATATTGAAGTGCGATCTTCTTGTTCACAGCATTCTTCTCGTTAAAGCGAATCGGATTGTCAAACAATTTTCTCAAGTCCTTTGATGACATGTTTATCAAGCTCATAGGATCAAACACTCTAAACTGAGCTTTCTTCAAACCATACAGCGAGTTCCTCTCTGGTTGCTCTGTATCAGGAACAAAAACCAAAACCGCTTCACCGGTATGAGCATCCAGTTCCCAGTAATGAAATCTTCTCAGAAAGTCCAGGGGAATTGTTTCCAGAGGAATATTCTTCAAACAATCAGCCGGAGGATACCTCATTCTGCATATCGGCTGTTTGCTCACCGGGTCTATCCTTTTCTTATGGATATACCTGGTTCCCAAAGTCGGTTTGATGAAGTTATATCTCTTTGTGCGTATCTCTTGCTGTAGAGTGGTTTGGATATAATTAGCACGGTCATTTCTGGACGGATTTATCAAAGAGAGCTGAGCAAGACGATTTACTTCTCCTTTTGGCAAAGTGCTCAGCTTGGTGAATGATCTTTTGAAATATTGGACACCATCAAGTCTCTTGATCATGAAAACACCATTGGATACCTTCCAACTCTTTATCAGCCCCGTATACACCCCACTAACCTTGTATGATTTACAAGTTACTGGTACTTGAATTCCAGCCTTACCATGAGGCCACCATTTAGCAATTTTCTCAGCTCTTGTTTCAATAGTTTTAGTTTCAGGAGCCTGAGCATCAGATGCATTATCAGTTTCTTCTTCACTTTCATCCTCAGAAGAATCAGTCTCAATGGTCGGTGCATCATCATAGAACTCATCATCATCAAGTCCTTCCTCCTCAATATCAACATCATCGGAATCCTCAAAGTTTTCACTTTCATCATCAGAGTTAACTTCATTTAGCATACGTTGGATGAATGAAAGATCTGCACACGAATAATCGACTGCCAAAGGTCTCGGCTGGCTTGGAGTGTAATGCACGGGGAAGTACTCTAAAGAAGGTATTTCATTAGATGGTTCAATTTGTACATCATCAGATACAGACTCTGACCCCGGTCCTATTGGTTCTATTGATGGACCGGCGGGAACAGACTCCCCCGGACCAATAGACCAGGTCTCAAACTCCCTAAACCTATCCACTAATTTTGTGATTCTAGACGTTTGAGCTTCAATTAGGGCGGCTTGTGACTGAATGAGATTGGCTTGATCATGCACAGTCTTTTGCATCTCCTCCATCCTATCCAAAAGTTGCTTTATAATATCAGGATGAGGATGCACGGGAGTCTGAACCTCTGAAGGCCCAGCAGTTGAAGAAGTGCGCGGTCGACTGGATGTAGGAATGTCGTCTGAGACAATGTAAGTGACATCCTCACGTGGCCTTTTTCCCGTCAACCTGGGAGGAGAGGGACAGATCTCATCAATATCCCGCATAATGTC
>OY992769.1:22230938-22306174 GCA_963921325.1 Logfia minima
GTCTCGGTTCCCAGAACAAAGCGTTAACGTGAGCCATATCTGAAATAAGACAATAAACTTGAAAGCCATTAGTCTCAATAATTAACATTGACATTTTTGAATTTAAAAATGTCTTGCGACACAAGACTTGTGTCGCAGGATAGACAGCGACATAACGAGTTATGTTGCTGTTTTACAATTTAATCAAATTAATGATTTATTAGCGACATAAGGATTGTGTCGCACAAACGGATCAGCGACATAGCAATTGTGACGCAGACAAAGCAGCGACATAAAGCAGTTGTGACGCAGATAATTTAGCGACATAACACAGCGACACAACAATTGTGTCGCTACATGACCAGCTTCATAAGCAGCGACACAACGCTTGTGTCGCAAAGATGAACACCATGATTTCCAGAAATTTCCGATGAACAAAAATTGGGGTTATCGTGTTTTAAACATGTTCAATGGTGTATTAACATAACAGGAGTATAAATCAACAGTTTTTAGGCATTAATTAACATCACAAATTACGCAATTGAATCAAAACAAAGAAACCCTAAAACCGAAACTTTACATTCAAATGCATACTTAAATACTCAATTATAGTGGATAAAAGTTGTACCTATAGTTGCGGATGAGTAAGGGGAACACGATTTAGTCGTTGAAACAAGGAAAAATCCACAGAAACGAGCGGAATCAGTCGAAAAATGGGCGGATCGGTTGTGTCGCAGGAAAGCTTTGTGTCGCTGGTTTTGAATTCTTGTGTCGCTAGTAATTAGATACTAATTACAGCGATACGAGGGTATTTATACCCCTGACATAAGGCAGCGACACAATATGCGACACAAGCCTTGTGTCGCTGAGAGTATCAGCACAATGAGCGACATATGGAGCGACACAATGGCTGTGTCGCTGGGCCACAAAGTATGCGACACAAGTCTTGTGTCGCAGGATAGTCAACACAAGTAAGCGACACAAGCCTTGTGTCGCAGAAGTCAATCAAGGGTTCACGTTTTCTGAAAATTTTTGTATTTGTGACACTTAGCGAACAAGGTACATAAATCAAATATCATAATAATAAATAAACAGCAAAGAGAACACTTTCAAAAGTGTTGAATTAGGGATCATATTAAAAAGACATATTCGCAAGGCAATATCAAATTTTAATTCGATTATCAGTATATTGGTCCAAATTTAAATTTATCAAGCAAAGTAGACAAGCCTGAGAAGCAATCTGTAACAAGACGATTATCGGTATTGTTTGTCCACTTAAACATATAACACACTCAACTTCAAGCTTAACAGTTATTATTAGAGTGAATCAATCTTTGTGACTCCCACATAGATATACTCCTAGTATCAAGACATGCCCAAAGCTTTGATTAGTTAGAGAAAGTATTTGAATTCAACATTTTTAAGAATCAAGCCAGTGGTGACAGGTCTGTACATACATAAAACAAAGCGACTTAATCTTGATTCAGGTTTAAGCAAAAAACCAGACTTGGTCAAACCTTTTGGCGACCTTGTAAGGTGTCTTTGATTTTATAAGACATTAAAGTACATTGACTTTTGTTTGCTTACTGTATGAAAGTATACTGACTGAGACCAGGTCTATACGAATGTACAACAAAGAAAACAGACAGCATAAATCCCCAAATGTTGTCAGATACAAGCTCAGGTTAATAAAAGCATGGCAAGCTGATACATAGGAAGTAAGACACATTGTCATACATCAGATGTTGAGCATTACAGAAGAATAAAACACAAATTAAAGAATTTCTTAGTTGCTTGAAGAAGAGTATGAGAATGTCTACCAATACATCGTGCAGTGATACAGCTGATTGTAAGGACATGTTTAACATATACGAGATAAACCTACTGATACATCAAGAATAAAACTTAAGATTGACGTTTGAGGGGTGTCTCCTAATGTACTATCATATCCCTAGTTGTTTATAGACACAACTAAACGTCTTTCGCAAATGTTGCAACGTTGCTTTTCTTTAATGCTAGAAAACACAAAGAGCGGCTATTGCAATAACTAACCCTTTTTTTTTTTTTTTTTTTTTTTTTAATAATAATCCTAATAACATAACATACTAAGGTCACAAATATTACTTTTGAAGTTGAAAGAAATGTAACCCTATCATGTTGACAAGCTCATCGAAACGAGCACGGGAAAAGGCTTTGGTGAACAGATCGGCATTCTGCTTAAGGGTATCTATTTGGACCAGATCAATTAGGTGTTTCTCATAACAATCGCGAATGAAATGAAACCTAATTTCTATGTGTTTGGTCTTAGAGTGTTGGACAGGATTACGAGTAATACATATAGCAGCAGTATTATCTATATGAATAGGAGTCATAGTTAAGAGTAAACCGTAATCGCGCAACTGGTGTTGTATCCAGAGAACCTGGGAACAGCAACTAGCAGCAGCAATGTATTCAGCCTCTGCGGTTGAGGTAGAAACAGTTGTTTGCTTTTTGCACTGCCATGATACTAGCCGAGGTCCAAGAAACTGACATCCACCAGAAGTGGACTTCTTATCCATATTGCATCCCCCATAATCCGAGTCCGAATAAGCAGAGAGCGCGAAGGTTTTCTCATTTGAATACCATAGACCAAGGGTTGGTCTATATTTGAGATAACCGAAGATTCGCGTAACTGCCTTCATATGAGACACCTTCGGTTTAGCCTGATACCTGGAACAGAGAGAGACTGCAAAGACAATGTCCGGACGTGATGCCGTGAGATACATCAGAGAACCAATCATAGATCGGTAATCCTTTTCCGGACAGTCCTCTTCATCTTCCGCTGGACCAATGTGATGATTGAGCTCTAAGGGCGTCCCATAGGGTTTACAGTCAGTCAAGTTATACCGCGTAAGCATATCATTGACATACTTAGACTGATGAATATAAATCCCCTTAGCAGATTGTTCCACTTGTACACCCAAGAAAAAATTCAGCTCTCCCATTGCACTCATTTCAAATTCTGACTTCATAATCCGCTCGAAGTCACGACACAATTCATCCTTGGTAGAACCAAAAATGATGTCATCCACATACACCAGTACTAATAACAAGTCCTCCCCGGCATGCTTGATGAAGAGAGTACTGTCGATTGTTCCTCGAACAAAACCGTTCTTCAGAAGATGAGTTGCAAGCCGCTCATACCAAGCCCTAGGGGCTTGATGTAGACCATACAATGCTTTGTCTAGCTTGCAGACATAGTTCGGATGAACAGAATCTTCAAATCCAGGCGGCTGTTTTACATAGACCTCCTCAACTATCTGACCATACAGAAAGGCGCTCTTCACGTCAAGCTGATAAACCCGAAATCCTTTGAATGAAGCGAATGCCAGAAAAATGCGAATGGATTCGAAACGAGCAACCGGAGCGAATACTTCATCATAGTCCAAACCTTCAATTTGAGTGAAACCCTGGACCACTAGACGTGCTTTGTTACGAATTACCACACCCCGATCATCCTTCTTCACACGATATACCCAGCGAGTGCCAATTGGATGAACACCCTTGGGTAAAGGCACCAAAGTCCATACTTGCAGCTTGTTGAATTGTTGAAGCTCTTCCTGCATAGCTTCAACCCAGTATGGATCCTTTAACGCATCAGCTGTCTTCTTCGGTTCTACTTGGGAGAGAAAGCATTCTTCAATTTTCGAAGCAAGACAAACAGGATCAGTGACGGTAATAGGAGACGATGTCAACACAGATTGTTCAGCAGCAGCAATCTGTCTTCTCGTTAAAACACCTTTGTTTAAATCACCAAGAATGGCATCAACTGGATGTGACACATTTATCCTAGAACTCGGAATTGCAACTGGAACGATGATAGAATCAAGGTTTGTGGAGTCAGCTTCAAGTTCAAGTTGAAGTGCCGGTAAATCTTCAAGGTCAGATGCAGGTGATTGAACAGAATCCTCAAACATTTGTTCCTCATCATTTGTAGGATCAGGAACATTCTCAGTGACGAGTGGAGGTGGAGTCTCACCAGTTGCTGGTGTTCCTGTTGGTGGTGGAGGAACAGAGATAGGTGGAACTTCAGAAGCGATGTCCAGCCCATGAAGTAGTGTCACTATATCCTCTTCTTCATTTTCTTCAGGAACATTGAAAGAATCAAACAGAGTTTGATAGTCAAACAAATATTCGGGTCCCTTCCCTTGAGGGTTGTCAGTGTAATGGAAGAAGGTAACCTCAAAGTGTTCTTCCACACGCTTGGTCACTAGGTTATACACACGTTTGTTTGGTGAGTTATTAGAGAATCCTAGAAAAACACCTTCACAAGATTTCTCACCAAACTTAGCAATTCGTTCTTTGGTGTGCATAATAGTGCATAGACAGCCAAACGGTTCAAGAAATTGTAGATTAGGCTTTCTGTTGTTGAACAATTCATAGGATGTCTTGTTCTTCTTCTTAATCGTTAATACCCGATTTAGAACGTAGCAGGCCGTATTCACAGCTTCGGCCCAGAAGGTGATTGGAAGCTTAGCGTCAGATAACATTGTACGTGCAGCCTCAATCAAGGTTCTATTCTTACGTTCTGCAACCCCGTTCTGCTGTGGAGTCCTTGCGGCACTGAATTGGTGTTCAATACCATTACTCAAACAGTACAGTTCCATAATCGAGTTCTTAAACTCTGTACCGTTATCACTCCTAATTTTCTTGATTCTCAAATCACAAAGATTTTGCAGTTTATCGAATAGATAAATAAGAATCTCAGGCACTTCATCCTTGGTCTTCAGAAAATACACCCAAGAAAAACGCGAATAATCATCTGTCACAACTAAGCAATAAGAAGTACCTCCCAAACTCTTCTTTCTGACAGGCCCGAATAGATCCATGTGAAGCAGCTCCAAGGGTTTCTCAGTTGAATTGGCCAGCTTCGGTCTGTGAGACTTCTTGTGTTGTTTGCCCTTTTGGCATGGAACGCAGTGATCATTTAAACCAAAGGATTGTTTGGGAACACCTCGCACAAGATCATTCTTGATCAGGTAGTTCATCTTGCGAAAGTGCAAGTGTCCCATACGTCTGTGCCATAATAACGATTCCTTTTCGGGGGCTTTAGAAAGAAGACAAGTGAGCTGTGTAGTTTCCACAGTACTCATGTCCAGAATATACGTGTCTCGCTCCCGAGGTGCCCTCAGTAGCACCCATTCTTCAGGGATCACAAATCCCGGCTTCAATATACAACATTCAGTGTCTGTAAAAGTAGTAGTGTACTTTTTATCGCACTCTTGAGAGACACTGAGGAGATTGTGTTGTAATTGCTCCACAAAATTTACCTTCTCAAAGCTTACCATTCCATTGGTAAGCGTACCTTGACCAGAAATAACTCCCCCTTTATCACCAGCGAAGGCCACATACCCTCCATTGAAAGCATGAACTTCAGATAAAAGAGAAATATCACCGGTCATGTGCCGAGAACAACCGCTGTCGATATACCATTTACTATTCTTTACAGATTCAGGTTGCTGCGGCACCACAAACAAGGTACATTAGTTAGAAATGGAGACCCAAGCCTTTATAGTCTTGGGTACTCCAGTAACATCATCAACAATGACCACATCAGTCAAAACTTTGTTTTCAAAAAGTTTAGAATGTTTGACTGATGAGGTATTGTTAGATGTAGAATCTTTGCAAGATTCCTTAATCTTCCAAACTTGTTTTGGTTTGGATGCTTGCAGGTCAACAACTTTGGGCTTTAAGTTTTGCAAAGTATTTTGCTCAACTTTGTTGACCTTAACAGCTGGGATAGTAGGCTTAGAGCATTTCATTGAAATAGGCTTCTTTGAAAGTTTTTTAAGTTTTGAAACTTGAGAAACCTGTTTCCCAGACTGTTTCTTTGCAAGCACATGACAATTATTTATCAAATGACCTTGCTTCTTGCAGTAGAAGCAAGATCGTTGCTCAAAACAAGATTGAGATTTAGGAACAAACCGATGAGCTCGACCAAAAGAAGCATGTGTTGAACAATCACACTTGTGTGAGCATTCAACAGCGGCTGATGCTTTAGTTGAAATTTTAGAAGATTTATTTAATTTAATCGTTTTAGAAACAATCTTCTTTTGAGGTTCAGCCATAGCTTTACCTTTTCCTTTTGTTATAGCCTGTTCTCTTTGTTCGATAGTAATTATATGATTTTCAGGCTTGACGTTTTTCTTAACTGGTCGATACTCTTGATCAGTTATATCCTCAATTTCAATTTCCTCTTCAATAATACGAGGAAGCACAGAAAGAGTCTTTCCTAATTTAGGCTCAACTATATTTTCAGATTTAATAAGTTCAGTCTGATGAATCTTGGCCTTAATAGTTTTAACTTTCTCAACCTTTTGAGTCTTACTTGTTTCAGACTCACTAGCATTAGCCCTAATAGGCTCAGGCCTACTAGTTTCAGGTTGTTCACATGCAATGATGACATTTTCAGCCTTAACTAGCTCAGGCTTACTTATATTGATGCTCACAATTGGTTTGACAGTTTTAACATCTATCTTAGTAAAGATAGGCATCATATCATTGACATTATCCCTAACAGGCATAGGTAAATAATCCTTAGGAGGTGGGACTTGATGAAAACCAAGTCCTGCCTTACTCTTAGTGTCAGTCCTCTGTGCTTGTAGAATTTCATCAAAGACTAGAGAGGTTGTTGAAAAGTTTGAAAGCTTTTTCTTTAAATTTAAAATCTCAGTTTGAGATTCAACAAGTTCCCTTTTAACAGATGATAGCATGTCAACATAGCTACCAATTTCATCTTGTTGTTCAAAAATTTTAGCTTTTAGTTCCTTTTTCTCTTCCAAAATAGCTTTTAACTTTTGACCACTGGCCTTATCACTGTCCCGTAACATATTATTTGTTTCAGTTAAATTTTCTATGACAGTGTTAAGGCGTGTGGTATCCTCTCTATACCTATTTAGCTGGTTAGTTAATTTAATGCATGATACATAAGATAAGGGTTCATCATGTACCTCATGCACTTCAGCCATTAGTGCCCGTTCTGTATCATCTTCATCTGGGTCAGACCATTCCCAAGCATTGTTGGAAAGCAGTAGCGCAGCGGAAACCATCGCTTTTTCATCAGATCTGGTCTTCTCAGATGAGTTGGACTGAGAGGGCTTGGACAAACCGGAAGGTGGATTCTTCTTTCTGTCACATTCACAAGCAAAGTGTCCATAGTTGTGACACTGATAGCATTTTACCTTACTCTTATTGAAACCAAGACCCTTCTCTTCTGGATCAGTGACGTTCTTCCTCCCAGTCTTTTTCAAGAAATTCTTGACGCGTCTTGTGAGCATAGCCATGCTCCACTTCAAATCCATTCTTTCAAGCTCTTCTTGATCGATTTGACTGAAATCTTCTTCAGTCATATTCACAGTGCTGTTCTTGTTTGATAGGAAATCATCATATGCTGACAGGAAAGCGGTGAATACAGCTGCATGTTCCTCAGCAACTGAAGGAGATGCTCCTTTAAGATTGGAGTAAGTACCACCCCCACTAGCAGAGTTTGTGGTAGTATATCCAAAACCACCAGATAAATTAGGAGCACCAGAACCCCAGAGAAGAATGCAGCCCCAGCAGCTTGAGTCGCTGCAGCAGGAACATCCACACCATATAACATGGGATTCTGAATATGTGCAGTAGCCTTGGTCTCCTTCTTCTGCATGTCCAAGAGGTCAGCAGCAATCTGTCCAATTAGATCATCAAGCTCCATATCCATTATATCCTCGTCTTTTTCCATCAGCAGCACGCGTGTATTCCATTTCTTTGGTAATGAACCCAGAAGCTTCTTGTTTACATCAGTTTTGTCGAGATTTACTCCACCCTCAACCAATTCACTTACGAGCTGAGAATATCGACTACACATATCTTCCAGAGACTCAGTAGGTAACATGTCAAAGATCTCAAACTATTTCTTAACCAGATCCAGTTTGTTTCTTTTGTACTGATCACTACCACCACATTTCTTCTCAAACCCTTTCCATAAATCATAAGCGGTCTTGTGATGGCGTAGTTGTCTCAAGATCTGTTGAGGTAAGGCCATAGTAATCGCAGAATAGGTCTTTCGTTCGGTATCGAAGGCCTTACGCTCTTCAGGAGTCATTGATTTGATGGACTTTTCAGGAATAGGTCCATTAAATATACCGGTTCGAACAAGACGTTCATATCGTTCTTCAAGATAGATCAGCATCTCAGCATCGTTGAAAGATACAAAAGCTTCAAACCGTTGACGCCAGTCTAAGTAGTTCATGCCCGTAGTGTACATTGGTGGTTTGTTTGTAGAACCCACCTCACTTGAATGCTTCAGCATTGCTCCAACCTGTTGAAGTGAAGTAGAAGTAGACATGGTAATGGACTCGAAAGACTTTTCAAAAAAATTTTGAAAAACTGAAAAATGCGACACAAGCGATATGTCGCAAAGGTTATGTCGCAAAAAGACTAGCAGCGACACAATGATTATGTCGCAACTGATCAGACAGCGACACAAGTGTTATGTCGCAGGTTCTGTGTCGCAGGATTAAGGTCGCTAAAGACCTTGTGTCGCAACACTATGTCGCAGAATTAAGGTCGCTGAAACCCTATAGCGACACAATATTATGTCGCACACTGTGTCGCAAACACGGCGATGTCAGTACGAACAAGCCTCAAAAACACAGATTTTCGAACCCTAAATGTTTTTTATCCAAAAACCAATAAAGATACAGCTTTCTAGGTTCAAAAACACTACAAAACAACTATATAGCACCAATAAAGAAGATCAAACACTAATAAAATGTCAAATGATCAAGAAAATGCATACAAGTTCAACCAAATGATTTGAAACCACTATCAATCATAGATATTGGCTCTGATACCAATTGTGGATCCCATAAGGGTGATCTTTACTCAAATCATAAGGTTAATGAAGACAAGGAGACAAAGCAAAAGGTATAAAGTTTGTATTAAATGATAAACAAATGAGAACAAAACTTTATATTCCTCAATCCCCACTATGTTCTCTCAAATTGAGTGTAGCAGCCAAAAATAGAGAATAATGTAATTGGAAAAAATGTCTTACCCTAAATATCTATAACAAGGGTATTTATACTAAACTGTCTGGCCGTTCTGCGACACAAGCCTTGTGTCGCAGAGATCACTATTGCGACACAAGCACTGTGTCGCAACTACACCTAGTGCGACACAAGCACTGTGTCGCAGTACACAGAAAATGTAATTATTCTAAGTCTATTACATATACAGACACAGTACAGACTTGACCAACTGACAGACACTCTAATATGTATCAACATCAAGCGTACAAAGTCTTCCAGTTAAAGAGTTAGGAAGCTCCCCATCATTTGGTCTACTGCTAGGTAGCTCACCGTCATTCGGTCACTGGGATCATCGTCTCTGTCTCTATTTCTTTCCCAACACATCCTCTTTACAACCAGTCTTCTCCCCCTACCAGGCATCTCTCATTGAGCTGTCGCGCTCTTCAACGAGGGATTGATCTCCGCCTAAGCTATGGTGAAATAGTTGTAATAGGTCCGGTTGGAATTGTGTGGGTGTGGTGGTGGTTGTGGATTTGGCAGTCGGCGCACTAATTACAACCCCACTAGACCGTCTTCTTTTTGGACCTTCTATTTAGTAATGAGGTATCATTATCAGAATCAGCATCGTCATCTTGCAATGTAAAATCATCGTCTTCATTCAACTTATATTTGCCTTTATCCGTAGCAAAATGAGACCTACAGTGAGATCCAAGTATTATTAGATCTAGATTCATCCAACTGTGGAATATCATCTTCATCATCACTTTCATCAACACTCTCGGTCTGTTCACGCGCAACCGTAATATCATCCTCGAATTTAGATCTTCTAGCTTTAACATGTAGTAATACCTAGACTTTGAACAAATCTCGTTCTGGTTGTTTCTCCAATCGTAGAGTAAAACAATCAAAAGTAATTATCTCCCCATCTAGTAAGAACTTAAATGTGTACAACTTAAAATGAAAAAATAACTAAACATAAACAAACAAATTTGAAATTATTCATATTAAAAAACACATTCTTTTTGTGAGGGTCACCGTTACGAAGATCATATTAGCCATAATGTAGACTGTACACAATAGGAATTATTGTATTCCTTGGTTATTATGTATGTAACTATAGTTCAAGACGATTATCGGTATTGTTGTCCACTTAAGCAGTTAACACTCAGAATTTTCAACTACAATGTGAGTTATTGTTCATCATTATCTATGTATCTCACATTTGATATACACTTATAATCGAGAAAGTCCAGAATTCCATGTAATGGATGTTTTGAATTTAATTTCATCTCTAAAGTCAAGTCCTTTATATTAAGAGCAATATACTTTTGTACATGTGAAGAGAGTGGACTAGACTAGGGTTAGAAGCAAACAGATCTAAAATCAAACCAGAGGTGACAGGTCTGTACTTTCGTATAACAAAGCGTCATTTTGACTAGAGACCTTGAAAATGGTATTCTTGTTTCACGGTCGAGTTTGCTCTATTTTTAGGATACACTGACTGCGTCTAGGTCAACATGTTTCAAGATGTAGCAAAAGAGACAGTCAGTGAACCCCTCCCCCCCAGATGAGTTTGTTGATATTTATTGAATAACATGTATTCAGGTACAATCTATCTCCTAAGAATTAAGACTTAAGTCATACATCAAAATAGAGATTGCACAAAATAATCGTATTATTTGATATTTATAAGGTATCTGAAAACCGTTATGTCGCATGCCTACCAATACATCGTATGATGAAGCTATTAGTTACATTTATGATTAAAGTATTTTACTGTGTAGGTACTACATCTAAAAGCCACACTTAATAAAGTTCTAGGCATGGGTAACGTTTTCGTCATTTCCTCGCGTCATTACAGATATACTCAAATTTTTTATAGTTTTTCAAACTTACTAAGAATACTAAAACAAAAAAAAGATAGATAAAAGTTCTTAAGGAAGATATGTTACTCATGATTTGTCATTCCAATGATGTAGACTAACAACTCAAAATTTGATTTATCAAAATCCTTATCATAAAAATCAACTAGATTATCATCCCATATTAGATCTTATCTCCCTCTCAGTCGCTATATCTTCTGCTGAACTTGTAGCCTCTGAAGTATGTGCTCCTACCACTAGATAAAACCATTAGTTATTAAGGGTGACCCAAGCCACCACAGACTTGGGTCGACCATTCTCATCAACAAATATAAGTTTCTTCAGATATCCATCTCGCCTTTCAGGTGACTTGGATACTTTAGAATTCTCATTTGTTGGTGAATGGGAGGTGCTACCACTAGGCCTTCTATCAGGAGACTTTTGAAAAAGTCTATGATTGACTGACCTTTGGTTTGAAGTAGATCTAACCCTAGATTTATGATGATAATTCAAATTATGAAAATTCCTTTTACTACTACCCTGGTTAAAAACTTTTGTTGGGGTTGTTAAAACATTTTGAAGGTTTCGACCGAATTGATTTTCCATTTGAGCTTCCTGTTTCTAGAGAAGTGCTCCTTGGACTATCAATTGTCGAAAATTTTGATTTCTTACATGGACACACACTTGCTACATGTCCCTTTTGATGGCACGTGAAGCACGAACGCTTCTCCCAGGCTTTCTTTTGAGCCTTGAGATTTGTTTGGTGTTCTGGTTCTGTTTGCTTACATTTTTCATTTTTATTCTTAACATCTTCTATTTTAGGTCTAACAAACTCAATTTTAGTTTTTGACTCCTCATTAGTCCCTGAGTCAGCTCTCTCTGACTTGGTCGACTCGGTGATGTCTCCTTCTTGTACATTTAATAGACTATCTAAGGTTTCAACTAAAAATCTTTTTAGTTCAATTTTCCTATTAAGATCAAAAATTCTAACCTTAGTGTCTGCTAGTTCTTTTTCTTTATTTGAAGACTGTTTAGTTAAATCCAAAACATGCTCACGGGCTAAATCATTTATTTGACTCTGCTCGTTGACTCGATCTTTTAGAGTGATTAAATCTTTTGCATCAGATTTAGCTTTATTAACTAACTTAGAGTTTCTCAGTTTTAAAATTGTGTTTTCTTCTTTTAAAGCATTTAACTGAGTTGTCATCGTTTTTGATGACTCTATTAAATTCTCAGCCTACCCTGCAAAGTTAGTACATAAAACACAAACATTTACTACAGAATCTAAGTTTAGAATTACATTATGCTTCTCGAGCATCCAAGTTAGCCATATATGCAATGAAGTCCTTTGTACTCATAGTATCAGTTGACTCCAACCTTATAACCCTGGTCTCTGAAACAGGTAAGTCTCTCCCAATCTTCTTCTCGCTAGCATCTTTTGATTTGCCAGATCAATTTTGGCCACGAATGCCTGAGGTTCTTCAACATGTGTACTCCAATCATATGAACCGTCCTGTGTTTGAGTAAACAAGGCTCTGGAATGTGTACTATTCCCTGAGTATTTATCACTAGTAGACGTCCCTTGATATGAGTCTGTTGAGACATGTTTTGTGACAACAGATCTAGCTTGAAATTAGTCTTTCTAGCTTGTAATAGGACTTGTATCAGTTGTAATCAAGTTTGTACATTGGTTTTGAATTGTAAATGAAATATCTTGGTCGGTAAACATTTTAGAGTAAAATATTAAATTGCTGAAAAATGTTGACCAGAGTTGACTGCGAACCGAGTCAGTTTGCAGCTCAACTAGGGGTTGCGAACCGAGTCAGTTCGCTGGGCCAAGATGGGCTGCGAACTGAGTCAGTTCGCAGAAGCCCATGACCCGCGAACTGAGACGGTTATAAATACAAATTAGGGTTTAAACCTAAACAACTTTTGCCATTAACCTAATACGAATTACCTGATTTTTCCAGAACGTTAGATAATCTCGTTATCGATCCGAATACGTACGGACTTACAATTGGTATCAGAGCCTACGGCTAGATACGCGTAGGTTCGAGG
This sequence comes from Logfia minima, assembly GCA_963921325.1. Lineage (NCBI taxonomy): Eukaryota > Viridiplantae > Streptophyta > Magnoliopsida > Asterales > Asteraceae > Logfia > Logfia minima. The sequence continues at coordinate 22,243,888 of OY992769.1, forward strand.
TTATTTGGGGTATTAACGATTGTTTAGTGTGATAACCGTCAAAAATCTCAGGTCAAGACCGCACTTAAATTCCTATTACTTTTAATTACGTTTACAACACTCTAAAATCCTAGTGAAAAGTCTAGGTTACGACTCCTTAAGTACTGAAACCGTAAGTTACCGAAATCGCGTAACGTTTTAGGAGATTGCTTAGCGGACTTTAAGACCGTGAACAACTTTAAATTAGGTTACAAAGTGCCAAAGAAAACAAATGAAATTTAATTTCATTCATCAACACAAAATATTTATCATATCACCAAAAATCGGAATTTAACTGGAATTCCGTAACTCGGTAACACGACTGGAAATCGGTTTATTAACACGCAAATGTCAATCATGATCGAATCAAATACATTTTGATGAATGTTATAAACTTATAAAATAAAGTTTCATGACTCACACTTTAACCAACAAAAACATCACAAAAATCGGAAATTAACCGAAATGTCGTAACTCGGCAAACGCGACCCGAATCGAATAAACGGGACTCGAATCCGACAAACTAATACTTGAATATCCATTATAAACAATCTAAAATACAATTTAAAGTATTTTAGAAATTTAGAACCTCAATGTTTATAACCCTTATATTAAGCATAAAAACAACACAATTTAAAGCCTTGAAATGTACAAGACTTGTGAGATTTTAATACAAATAAATAACACAAATAATATATATGATATTTTAACAAAAAAATAAAAATAATAACTCATTTTTGATGCCAAAAACCGGACCTCCACCCCACCCCCCCTTTTCCACTCAAATTTCTCCACTAACTAGCTAAGATTCCATGCAAGACCTTTATCCATTTCCACACTCTTTCTTTCCATCATTTCCTCTCTTTTCTCTCAAGAAAAACACACACAATTCTCTCTAAAAACACACTAAATCTCAGCCAACATTCATCCCTAAATCATCTTCTAAAAAGTGTTCTTACACAAATACAAGAACTTTGAGGTAAAATCACTCTTCCTAGCTTCCATTTCCTACTTTTACTATGTTTATTTCATGGATTTCATGTCTTTTTCATGGTTTAAATCCCCATATAAGGTTTGATGGTTTGTAGGTTACACCTTATACACATTCATGTGTAAAAGAAGGGTAACCTATGATCAAACCAAGAATCAAACCGAAAAAGTCGACTTTTTTTTGATGTTATAGAGTTTATTTACATGTTCTTGCTAAAATAAATGGTTAAAATGTTAAAATATATTTATGTTTCTGTAAAACACATGTTCATGCATAAAAGAAAAGACTTTAATCTTTGGATGAGGTCTAAAAATCGTTTGGTAGTGAAATCACTCCAAAAAGATCATTTTGTCATGCATGTAATCTGTCCAGATTTTGACCCTACTTTGATCGACCATAACTCAGTCAATAATGGTCCAAAAATTGTTATTTTTCTTCTAGAATTTAGCTTAATGTCTTACCTTTCAAACCCCACTAGTCTCACTCAAATCCATTGAGTTTACAACCTCCAAATGTATCACACGAATCTGATGCGCAAACAGTAAGTTTTCTGTTAGCACCTTGATGTGATACTTGTTCATGGGTCTTAAAGTATTCAATAAATCTAAGAAAAATTACTTTAGACTCCTAACATGTATATCTCAGTAGAATAAAAAGATAGGAATTTATCTTGATGATTAAGTATTTTTAGAAAATGCATGAAAATCATGCATTATTTTAGCCTGCTAGAATGCAAATAATTGTGTTGTGATTAATCAAATATACAAAAATATTAGATAAAACGTGTTAAAAATTTGGGAATGATTTTTCTCAGTAACTATATCATGAAAAGAACTTTGAAAATAAAAATGTGAATTTTTGGAAAAACATAAGTATTTTTCCTAGTTTAATACAAATAAAGTCTATAAAGAGGAAAAATACCTTTTGACATCAAAAAAAAAAAATATGGGAAAATTCCTGTGTCATTTTCCACACTATCCTCAAAATTTGACACACATTGGAAGTGAATTGATACGTTTTCCGATTTACGTCTTGATTAAACACATAAAGTTGGGAACCAAAGTTCCAGTGCTCAAAACAACATAAAAATTTTACACAAACCTAAAAATGAGTTAAAACTGATCTAGTAAAAATTTCAGAATTTTTCATGAATAATTACTATTTTTCTCATATTTATCACACTTTATAGACATTAATTGATTAAAAATAATCTGTATGTCTAAAAATCCTCAAATTTTCACAGAAAATTTGTGAACTATATTTCATGTTTCATACCAAGTTTGGTAATTTTTAGATGTTGTATACATATATTTCCATTATTTTGTTCGCAACTCGAACAATTACCGACAACGTAAATTAAATGGAAATTCGAACTTTAGCGGCACTTTGTAATTTAATTAGCTACCTAAGTAATCCTAACAAACTGTATTAGTCGATAAACTAATTAGAAATCTTGTGTTCTTAGGAATTGAATAGGAGTCAAACCCGGTCGGTACGCGCATTATATCCGTCTGTACGCTCACGCTCGAACTGTGAGTTTCATAGCCCCTATTTTTAAACGCTTTGATATGTTTTGGGGTGAGAATACATGCTTTTTCTTTTGTGGTTACAAGTACATATAAACTGTTACGTATTGCATAAGTTTCCACTATTCAAATTATATGGGCCTCTATCATGAATTGTTAGTTATGGACTTAAACGCAAATATTGTGAATAGATCTATTGGGTTGACACCCCCGTCCGGGTTGGTCGCGCCAACTCGAAAAACGGACGCATAATCATTTGACCCACTATGAGTGTTGTGAATAGAACACTTGCGAGGCAACTAAATTGTTAAGGTTTCAATTCATAAGCTTATGGCAATAGTAATACACTTTGATATTGTGGTAAGACAACATAACTTGAAATCTCGTAACCACGGGTCTACTTTACAAATGCTTACACCTATGAACTCACCAACTTTATGTTGACGTATTTTAACATGTATTCTCAGGTAACTAAGGCGCTATGTAGTTGTGCCGTTGTGTTGCACTTTTGACGTAGGAGTTGCATTCACTTGGAAGGACTTAGCATGAACTTTCTCAATTTGAATCAAGCTAGTTATTCGTTAAAGTTTCTAATGGTGTTGCTAAGACTATGTAATTTCAGGGTGTTGTTTAGCGACTCTCTTAGAAGTCGTTCATTGTAATCTTTGTTCGTGATCCGCGCACGTCGCGCGCCCACCAGAAATCGGGGTGTGACATTTAGGGTGAATAACGATTGATTTAGGGTTGTTTGTACGTACAATTAGTGCGTATTTTTGACCAAAATCAGTCTCTGAAAGTTTTTGGGTTTGTTTACGTTAGAAATCTTAGGGTTTAGACGTTCAAGAACCTAAAATTTTCGTTTTTGGGGGTTACAGTTGTTTCTGCGAACCGAGATCTTGTTCTGCGAATTGAGTTTGCGAACTGAACTGGGTTTGTGTTTAGCGAACTGAATTCTTGACCTGCGATCTGAGTTGACTGCGAACTGAGATCTTGGTCTGCGAATCGAGGTTGCGAACTGAACTTGGTTTCTGTTTTGCGAACTGAATTATTGACCTGCGATCTGAGTTGACTGCGAACTGAGATCTTGTTCTGCGAACCGAGTTACCTGCGATCTGAGTTCTTTTCTGCGAACTGAGATTAGCTGCGAACTGAATTTCTGTTTTTGTGAATTTTTGAGACTTTTGTGATTTGCAACGATGTCAGACCTAAGTAGAATATGATTGAGATGGATCATGAGATCGGAAAATCGAATGTTCCACCTAAGTTGCTCAGACTTGAAAATTACTACGGATGGAAAGATAGGTTTGAATCCTATTGTTGATTCCATGATTTGGTAATTTGGGAATGCATCAAGAATGGATACACTGCTCCTACCCAAGTCGTTGAGAATGTGACTGTGGCTATTCCTTATATCCGGATGAACGATGAATCTGAGAACAAAGCTCATTCGTCGATCAAGATGAGTCTTCCGAGGGAGATTAATCATCAACTCAAATCTTTTCACACTGCAAGAGAGCTCTGGGTAGCTCTTGAGAAGAGATGCGAGGGTAGTCCATAGGTGAAAGAGGGTAAAAGGAGTCTGTTAAAGAACTAATTTACCGTCTTTAAGACCTTGAAAGGAGAAGACTTAGATGGTTATGTCACTAGGTATTACCATCTCCTTAGCGAATTGGATGACCATGAGATACTCTGTACTGATAGGGAGAAAACCGACAAGTTCCTTGAGGGTTTGCCTCCTAATTGGGAGATGTACGGAGTAATGATTAAGGATAATGAAGAGAGATACTCTAAGATGACCCTAGAGCAGGCTATCGACAAGCTCCGAGGGTATGATTTTACCAAGAAGACAAGGGACACGGATTTTGATCAGGTACATGATCCTGGGCTATACCATGGAAAATCAAGTCTCTCAAATTCTTCGTCTGCATCAACTTCTGCGTTACTGGTTGGTGGAATTGATGACAAAGGTGAAATTCTAACTGAGGATCTGTGCTTCATAGCTTCGGATGGAAGTGAAAAACGAAGTAAGACTACTTATGAGAAGTCACCTCAAGGGCAACATAAAATGCCGATGAGTGTAAAATCTGCATAACAGCAACTGTCTGTACTTGCTTCATTCGTTGCTTCTTACGAAAACTATATCCAAGGGAAGATCAACGATCCCGCTCAATTTGATGAAGACTATGATCAAATTGATCCAGAGGACTTAGAGGAAATGGATCTCCAGTGGCAACTAGCCATGGTGTCAAGGAGAGTCAAAAATTTCCTAAAGAAAACTGGAAGGAGAGTGGTGGGTAATAGACCAGGCTTTGATAAGTCCAAAGTGAAATGTTATAATTGTCAAAATTTTGGGCACTTCGCTAGCGAATGCTAAAGACCCAAGAATGAGCAGACTGCAAATCCTGTAAGACAAGGCACCTCTCTAGCATCAAAAGCCTTGGTGGTTCAACAGCTTGATGGTTCATATGACTGGAGTGCTTTATCTGAAGAAGCACTCATGGCTGATATTGAAGATCAAGACAAAATGGTTGAATCTACGTCTTACATGCCAACTGCTGAAGAGTATCAGGTGGAAAGACAAGATACTAAGATGTCAACAGTTGATGATGATGTGCTGGACTTGGGATCTACTGAAGATCTATGTCCTGAAGATTTTGTGGCACATATGGCTGATCTCCAAACCGATAAAAAACGGGAACAAACTGTGAACGGAGATAGCTGGTGGTACGTAGACAGTGGGTGTTCAAGACACATGACAGGAGATAGAAGTCTACTGATGGACTTCAAAGGGGGATTGAAGCAGCGAGTTAATTTCGCTGGGGAGAAAGGTGGAATCATCACTGGGAAAGGAAAAGTTTCTAACGGAACTTTGACTCTTGAGAATGTAAACTATGTTGAACAACTGGTTCACAATCTAATGAGTGTTTCCCAAATCTGTGATAAAAGTCATCCGGTATTATTTAATGATACAGAGGCCTTAGTCCTGAAGCCGGGTCTGGTTATTCTAGAAAAATGGATTCGAATGAGGGCTCCAAGGAAGAGGGATATCTATGCTATTAACATGGGTATTCCTGCATCTTCAATGGAGTCGACATGCTTATTATCCAAGGCTTCAGAAGCAGATTCTATACTTTGGCATCAAAAAATGGCACACCTGAATTTTCGAAAAATGAATTATATAACCAAGAATGGGTTAGTTCTGGGTGTACCATCTACGCGTTTCGAGTTTGAAGACAAGTGTGTTTCTTGCTTAAAAGGAAAGCAACATAAGAAACCACACAGGTCTAAAACTAAAAACTCCATTTCCATGCCATTTGAATTGCTACATATGGATCTCTTTGGCCCAATAAGCAAAAGAAGCATAGGTGGCAAGTGGTACTGCTTAGTTGTCACAGATGACTACTCTCGATTCTCGTGGGTATTCTTTTTGGGGTCTAAGGATGAAACTCCAGGAATTCTTATGGAGTTCTTAGACTTAATAGAGAATGTCTTCAACACGAGAGTGAAGAGTATTCGTAGTGACAATGGGACTGAGTTCAAAAATTCTACGTTGAATGTATATTGCTCAAGCAAAGACGTACAACATCAATTCAGTGCACCATATGAACCTCAACAAAATGGTGTTGCTGAAAGGAAGAATAGAACTCTCATTGAAGCAGCAAGAACAATGCTTGCAGAAGCGGTGAATACTGCATGTCATGTTCTAAACCGGGTTCTTACGGCTAAAAAGCAGAACAAGACTTTGTATGAGCTTTTGAACAATAAGAAACCGAATTTGAAAGGGTTTGAACCCTTTGGTGTCTCATGTACTTTATTGAAAACTAGTTCTCAACCAAAATTTGATGAGAAGGCTGACGAAGGATATTTCCTAGGTTATGTGCCTAACTCACCAAATAAACGAGTTTTTAATAAAGCTACGGGACGTGTGGAAATAGTTTATAACGTTGAAGTTACGAGCTACACACATGACTCACATAAGGGATTAGATTGGCAATTTGACTATTATGATCTCTTTAAGTCATTTAATGTCCCATTGTGTGATTACACGGTTGATCCTATACTTAATGTCCCAGGGCTAGTACTTCTGAGTACTCGAGCCTATATGTTGCAATTATGGAGACTGGGATTATCAATCAATGTTCCTACTCGTGCTTTATCTCACAAATTGAGCCTAAGAATGTTCAAATGGCATTAAAGGACAATTCGTGGGTCGAGGCAATGCAGGAAGAGTTGTCTCAGTTCTCAAAAATGCAAGTTTGGGAGTTGGTTGACCTTCCTGTTGGAGAATATCCAATTGGAACTAGATGGGTCTTTAAGTGCAAGAAAGACGATCGGGGAATCGTAACTCGCAATAAAGCTTGCCTAGTTGTTCAAGGGTTCAATCAACAAGAAGGGATTGACTACAATGAGGTGTTTGCACCAGTGGCTAGGCTAGAAGCAATAAGGTTATTCTTAGCATTTGCAGCTTCCAAGAAAATGAAAGTTTTCCAGCTAGATGTTAAGAGTGCCTTTTTCTATGGCAAAGTCAAGGAAACGGTGTATGTTTCTCAACCACCGGGATTTACTGACCCAAAGTATCCAGATAGAGTATATCGTCTTGATAAGGCTCTATATGGATTACATCAAGCTCCGAGAGCGTGGTATGAAACACTGTCTACTTATCTTCTTGAGAATGGTTTTACAAGAGGAAGAATAGACAGTACACTTTTTGTCAAATGGAAAATAAAAGACTTTCTACTTGTTTAAATTTATGTTGACGACATCATCTTTGGGTCATCTGACAAAAAGATGTGTAATGAATTTGAACAAGTTATAAAACACAAGTTTGAGATGTCTGTTATGGGAGAACTGACGTTTTTCTTAGGATTGCAAGTCGATCAAAAGAAAGATGGGTATTTCATTCATCAAAATAAATATACCAATGAGCTATTAGAAAGATTCAAGATGGATGAAGCACGAACTTATCACATTCCTATACCAGAAGCTCACGGACTTGGTCCTGATACATCGAGTGATAGACACGTGGACCCTACTCTTTATAGGGCCATGATTGGATCACTAATGTATCTTACTGCATCGAGGCCTGATATAATGTTTGCAGTATGTGTCTGCGCACGATATCAAGCTAATCCTAAGGAGTCTCATATGCAAGCCGTTAAGCGAATTCTTCGTTACCTCAAAGGGAAGCCGAAGCTGGGACTTTGGTATCCAACTGAAGGAGACTTAGACTTTGTGGCTTACACTGATTCTGATTATGGAGGATGCAATCAGAACAGAAAGTCTACAACTGGTGGATGTCAATTCCTAGGGGGTAGACTAGTCTCTTGGCAGTGCAAGAAGCAAACCTCAGTCGCCATTTCTACATGTGAAGCTGAGTATGTTGCTGCTGGCAGCTGTTGTTCCCAAGTTCTGTGGATACAACAGCAACTACGGGACTATGGGTTAAATTTAACCAATACTCCAATGATGATTGACAACGAGTCCACCATGTCAATTACCAACAATCCTGTAAAGCACAACAAGACGAAACACATTGACATACGTCATCATTTTATCAGAGACTGTGCAGAGAAAAAGCTTATACAGTTAGTCAAAGTTCCTTCAACTGACAACTTGGCAGACTTGTATACTAAAGCTTTTGACAAGGCGCGTTTTGAGACATTGATTCAACTAAACGGAATGAGGAATCCTGAATAACTTGTCTTCCAAAGGAGTATGTCATACTTAGTAGTTTTCATTTATTTTTCTGCATTATTTTCTTTTAGAAAACGTTATGGTTTTATCTGCTGGGAAATGATAGTACATTAGAAGAATACGCTTAATAACAATAAGTAAAAGTCTTAGGTTAGATGTGTTAGTAGATTCCAGTTACATTAAATTTACATCTTTACAACCAGGCCTTTACTTATGTTTATTTTAGTATACACCTCTCTCCACATGTTATCATCTGTTTAAAAAATTATATTAAATCTAGACAGCTTCATTATATGATGTACTGATAGGCAAATTCTGCTATGATTTCTGAGCATATAATAAGTAATAATTCTTCTGTGTGTTATTTGGTGTGATCTACTATATGATGTATGACATAAGTCTTAATTGTTGAATGATAGTCTAACCATACACTGTTATCAAGGATCTTTGAACATATGTCAAGACAAATAGTAAGAATTATGGCTATTAGCAAAACTACTGGTGACTTTGTTGTACTTAGTACAGACCTGACTCCTTTAGTTTTGCCAATGGTTTCAAACTTATTTTGTTCATACTAAGGGATCTTATGTTGTACTATGTACAGATCTAGAACCACTAGTATCTTCAAAATAGCTTTGATGTTTGTCAAATATTACAAAATAACTCAAGGGTATGTTATATGCTTCGAACAGAACATCATTTAGTAACCTCTACCTTGAATCTGAAAGATACAGTGTTATGTGTTTTACTTGATTTCTCAGTATGTCATATTTTAGATCACATTAAGTAATATACATACCAACAATAAAGGCTTGCTATGAAATCATTGTAGACTTTGTTTATGTGGATCATAATATCAGTAATCGTCTTGAACTGTCTATGATATTTGAACATTTCATGATTGATGAATCATTTGTTCTCAATTCCTGTAAATGTATGATTAATGAATGCGATATATGTTGTGGAAATAGGTAACCAAGTTATACTTTCATAAATATAAGTTGATAAATGGTTAAGTTGTACTTATGTGTAACTTCTTGTGAATTTCATGTGGTATGTATACTAACAATCTTCTAAGACTTATTAAATCTTAAAGTACTGCGTATTCTCTCTAATATGATCCCTGAGCAGATTCAACTGTTAATGTCAAGCATATGTATTAGTCTATTTTTGTTATTTCATTAATAAAATGGTACTTGATACCTATGTTTCTGTTTGCTTATTTCTTTGTCGTGTTACTTTATTGTTTTAATAATTATGATCCTTTGGAATTCAATTCAAATATACTTTAATATTCCGTGTTGTTTCAATGTGAGAAAACTGCAATTAGTTCCTTTTACAGCTTAAGAACTGTTAATTACTACTCTCATAATCAGTTATAAGGTTTCATGCTTAGACGTATGGACTTCATTGTGAACACGTAAAAGCATATGCAAATATACGACTTATGACTTTTTGTGATAAGTTATATATATTTTAACTTGAGACTTTATGTAACAAGTTAACGAAACCAGTTAGATTCATTGACTGTATATTTATATTTAACGACTATAATTGATAATTAAGTTTTTCAACTTAATCGTTCAATTACGACTCGTGGATTATATACGTTCATTCAGTAAGTCAAAGGCAATGGGAACTCTAAATTTTGACTTGGAAACTGATTTTCAAATTCTATTTTTATTTAAAGAAAAAGTCAACAAGTCAAATTTTCTGCGAAACCAACTCTCCTGCGAACCCAAACCTTGCGATTCGAACTCTTGCGAAGCGACCCGAGCATTTTTCTTTGATTCTCGATATTTGCAAATCAAGGATCGGTTTTTCAGTCCGAAGATTATTTACATCTTTTGATTCCGCATCTTTTAAGGTAACATTCACTCGATTTCATTCGCTAGTTTGTGTTTCATCGCATATTTTTTGATTTTGAGGGTTTTAGTTTAGTTTTTCACAGATTATTTCATAATTAGTGGAAAAGAAAACATAAAACTTATCAAGCTTGATTAATCGGTCTATATTCAATGTGTTGTTATCATTTAATTGCAAAAACATGGATTTGATTCTTGTTTTTGAATTTGTTGGGCTCGCACACGCTCCTGCGAACTGAGATCCAATCTCAGTTCGCAAAACCTTCTTGCGAAGTGAATCCTGCGAAGCGAACTAAAAACTTGACTTTGGTTGACTTCTGCGAAGCGAACCCAAGCCCTTGACTCTGGTTGACTTCTTGCGAAGTGAACCCACATTTGTTGACTTTTTGACCTGCGATGCCAACTGAAAACTGCTTAAGTTGACTTGCAAAGCGAACTGAACTGTTGACTTTGCTTGATTGACTTATTTGCCTTATTTAAATTTTAACATGATTAGACTTATTCTCGATTTGCGACATTTATGTTTACAACTAATTTATAAGTCTGACATTGTTACCTATTCATAATACGTTTCGACTTAAGAGTTTTTGCTTATAAGTAAAATGCGTATTATTTATATTCTCTATATTCTATTCTTTCATATCGAAAGACTTCCGACTCTTATGTAGTCGTGCGGCATGTTCCGATAATCGATCGGCGGTATGACTTTCCAAAATATGCGTTATGACTTGCGAACTATATATATAATTTAGAGAATATAATTGAAAATTTAAGTTTTGTACACTTAATTGTTCAATTAAGTTCAGTAAATTAAGTTATTAATTAATAGTAAACATGGATGTTCAGTGATCATTTTTGTTCACAATACATAAATGTTTAGAATTAATTAATGTTCGCTAAGTTTTATTATTCATTGAGCTAATTACCATGTGTGTAACTCTTATGATTACAGATATGGCTGCTCGCTCTTTTGCTGTTGCTCATAATATCTTGGTGAATTTGGGCGTCAATGAGCGCGGTGCTGAGCGCTTTACTGAGATCCTTACGTATCTGGCAAGATCAAGGATTCGATATGCCGTTACGGAATCACCACTATTGTCCTGATCCATCCATGATCAGTTTTGGGAACATGTTGAGTATGATGCTGATGCCACCCCTCCTGTCATTCGTACTAGGGTTAATCAACACCCTGTTGTCTTCTCTGCTGACGATCTGAGACAGATTCTACATCTGGGTACAGTCGAGCAGGAAGCGGGCCCTTCTGTGTACTCCTCAGATTTCATTGAGGGTGCACTTGGGCGCATGGGTTATTTTGGCCCCAAGCGAGGTCGTCAGTTTATTAAGGCCTTCGTTCTTGGCCAATGGCGGTTCTTATTTCATATTATGGTTACTATTTTTGGAAACAAGAAGGGCAGGTATGATGAGTTGAGCCCTGAGCTGTTATCCGGGTTATTGTCCCTGGTTTATAACAAACCATACAGTTTCTCTTCTTATATTTTTAGCTCATTTATTGGACAAGTGACTGGTGCGGTTAGATCCAAGTTCCTGATCTATCCCCGTTTCTGCATGCTTATCATTCGTCACTGCGTCCCTGGCTTACAGTATATTCAGCCAGATATCCATGTTGATCGATTTGGACTGCGAGGATACAACGCTTGTTTTCTTCATTCCTCTCGCTGTTCAGATCAAGTCAAGCCGGAAGCTTGTGATCTTTTTGGGCATCTTCTTGATGAAAACTATGCTGATCCACCAAATAATGTTTGGTTGGATGTCGATGCTCAACCACAAGCTCAACCTCAACCTCCAGCACAAGTTCCAGCTCCGCCAGTAGTTGCTACTCAACAACCTGGGCCGCACGAGCTTATCCGGGTTATCTCAACCTGATATTGCTGCTCAGGTTTTACATGATGTCTTGGTGCAAAATGACGAGGCCACTGATCCACTCTTAACTGAGGTGGAAAATTTTCAAGCTACTGAAATCGTCGATCTCGAGGTCGTTCGACCTGAAGGTGAACGAGATCAGGATGATCGAGATGCTGGGCCTTCTGGTGCTTTTTGTAAGGATGGTGCCACTGCATCTGATTCTGAGGAGACGGTTGATGATGCTCCTCACCCTTATTCTTCGGGTATTCTGGAAGGAATGATTCGACAGGGTTCCAAGCTAATCATGGATCCTGCATTGAAAGGAAAGCGTAAAGCTATTGATACTGATCCTGATTATTTGATTGATTCGGATTCTGAGGATGAAGATGTTCAACCACTTCAGACTCACCGACGCAAGAGAATCCGTTCTTCTACAGCTCAACTGACTATTGGCGATCTGCCTAGTCCAGTTGTTCAAACCACACCTCCACCAAAGGCAAAGCCTACTCTGCAACCTTCACCTATTTCAGAGCTTGCTGCTAATGTTCTTGTTACTCTTCCGACTACTAAAGCTAGTCGCATTGCAGTTCGCTTACTTTTGGCAGATGTAGCTGCTCAGATTAAACAGAATACTCCTCGATCTGACCGTGCTCCTACTCCTACTCCACCGTCTACTTTTCCTGTAAGAGCTTCTGAGAGGATTTCTAATCTGGAGCTTTGGGTTCAGACCTTAGAACATCAAAACCGTATGCTTGCTACACAGGTAGCCACTCACACGGCTGCCAGCACTCATCTGTTGCGTTCTCATGTACTTCTGCTCAACGAGTCTTCTAATCAGCAACGTCAGATTGACCGATTAGAACGTCTTGTTGCCAGTATGTTGACGGGCCAGCCGTCTCAGGGGGAGATTTTGGCATATCGATTGGCTCGCCAAGAAGATGAAGAGTTAAAGAAGAGGCGACATGAGCAATGCAAGGATGATGAGGTACTAAAGAAGAGGCATGATGATGAAGATAAAGATCCCGATGCACAGAAAGATAGAGAGCCGACTGGTCCGTCAATGACTGGTGAGCTTCCTATAATTCAGGGGGAGTCTACAGGTGGAAGTAGTGCTAGTACTAGCACGAGAGATGGAGCTGCTAATGAAGGTGAAGCAGTTATTCATTTAGATTAAATGTATTTGTTAAAATTTGTAACTTAATATTTATTTTGTATTAGACTTGAGATTTTAATTACAAGTGAAATATGTTTATTTGACTTGAGATTTATAATAACAAGTTAAATATGTTAAATAAGTTACAATTATTAAAGATTGTGTGGAATTTTGATTGAAAGTCTTCCGACTAATATATAGTCGTGTAACGTGTCCTGATTTAATATCAGCGGTCAAACTTCTATAACAATCTATGCATTATAGACTTGAGAATTTTTAATTGACAAGTTAATTATGCATAGATCTATAACTTGCAAATGCTATATAATTTAGAAAATATAATTGAAAATTAAGTCTCGTACACTTAATTGTTCAATTAAGTCTTGGAAATTATATAATTAATTAATTGTAAACTTGAATGTTTGGTGATCATTCTTGATCACAGTACATTAATGTTTAAGATTAATTAATGTTTGCTAGTTTGTTATAATCTTAGATCTCTTAGAATGATTCAGAGAAATCATTTAAAGATTTATAAAGATTATATATAATGAGCATTAGATACATAAAAGGATTAATAAGGAAATTCTTAGATTGATTCAGAGAAATCAATGAAAGAATTTTTGTATTAATATTTTATTTGTGTGTGTGCTCTTTTAGGTCTGGAAATGCTCATCCTGTCTGATTCTGAAGGCGATATGCCAGATGAGTTAGATGAGGAAATTGATTACAATCTAGAGGAGGGTGAGTTTGTACCTCCTGAAGATTGGACATCCACTTCTGACGTCAGCCCTACTCTCTTTGATCTGTTCATTACCGTCGAATCTTTTCTCAAAACCTAACCAGAGCTCTCTAGAAAAGTTGTAACGCCTTGTTCTCTTCTTCATACATCTTTTTGTTTGCCTCTTTCATAATTGAATACGAAAAAAAACTTATGTTTTCCTTCAATTTCATAAGTAGGTGCATCATACCCTTCACTGATATAGATCCACATCTTGATGTCATTGAATTTTACAAATGATTCCTTGTAGGACCGTCAAGGAACGACCTTTCACAATGAATCAATATCAAATGCTAAAGCGCGGAATTCAATAGCAAAATCAAAGTACGATAACAATTAAACTCAACACAATCAATCACAATAATATATTTAACAAACCAAACCAGATGTGATTTACAGATGAATGACCAGAGAGAATACCACAGGCTGAACAATTTCGTATTTCAGCAACAGCAGATCTGAAACCCTAAACGACTATTTATAGGTGACTAATCAGCCTGTTTAGCGATATTGTGATATCGCATATGCGATATTGTGATATCGCATATGCGATATTGCAATATCGCTAGTAACAAAAACTAGACTAATTATTACAACTCGATAACCTAGACCAAGTGACAGACACTCTAAATGTACCAACAAACTCCCCCATGTCTGCAGCTTGGTCTTCAAAAATAATCTTCAGTTAAGTCTTCAATCAAACTCCTCTATGTCTTCAATATTTAGACACTCTCCCATTGAGATAGCATGGTTTTCATAATATTGATGTTCAGATTCATGTGACTGACACACCTTTTGCATACAATAAGATCTTCAAACTATATGATCATCTCTCAATCTTTAGCAGCTTCTCCAATATAATTTATCTTCACAGTCTTTGGAGAATAACCAACATCTTTTATATCTTCAATATTTGACTTTAACAAGATATGTGATATTGAATAAAACAACATAGAACTAAAATATTTTTGTAATTTTCTTTATAATTTAAAAGTAAAGAATACCAAAAAGAAAATAAATCGGGGATAAGATTGTAATATGTCTGCTTAAGAATCATATCAGGATATCATGCATTTATTAGGAAATAGTAAGTGTTATTTTGATTATCAGTATATTTGTCCAAATTTAAATTTAGCACGCAGAGTTAACTAGCCAAAGAGACAATCAGGAACAAGACGATTATAGGTATTGTTTTTCCACTTAAACATATAACATACTCAACTTCAAGCTTAGCAATTATTGTGAGAGTGAATAAGTCTTCGTGAATCTCACATAGATATACCCCTAGTATCAAGTCATGCCCAAGACTTCGATTAGTTAGAGAAAGCATTTGAATTCAACATTTTTAAGAATCAAGCCAGCGGTGACAGGTATGTACTTACATACAACAAAGCGACATACACTTGATTCAAGTGATTGCAAAACCAAACTTGGTCAAACCATTTGGCGACCTCGTAAGTAATCTTTGATTTTATAAGATTTGTAAGTACTTTTGACTTTTGTTTGCATTGTTTTTGAAAGTATACTGACTGAGACCAGGTCTGTACAAACGTACAACAAAGGAAACAGACAGCATAATTCCCCAAATGTTGTCATATACAAACTCAAGTTAATAGAAGCATGGCATGCTGACACATAAGAAGTAAGACGCATTGTCATACATCATATGATGATCATCACAAAAGATCAGACACAGATTAAGAGATTTCTTAGTTGCTCAAAGATGAGTATGATAATGCCTACCAATACATCGTGCAAGTAATTAGATGTCTAGAAGGTCAAGTATAACAGATACGTGATAAACCTACTGATACATCAAACATAAACCTTAAAATTTCCATTTTGTGTACATGTCACCTGATGAACTATCATATTCCAAGTTATTTACAGACACAATCCAAAATGTTTTCCAGAATTAAGAATCTTGCTGTTCAAATTTCTGATTTTTAAAATACTCCCCCTGAACAGCAAATTCTTTTCTCAATTCTAATTCAAAGGTTATCCCCTAAAACTTAAACTAATTTGAAATATATATATAATTTCTTAATTTAATAAATTTCGCAACGTTACATTTCTTGGATACTAAAAAGTATAAAGAGTGGTTGTTGCATAAACTAACAAAAAGAACAAATAATGACTAAATAAAAGTTCCAAAATCACATATCAAGTCAAATCAATTCTTTTTAACCACGTTATTCCATCTCGAAACGTTGAAAAACTCAGCCAGTCAATCACAATGCACATCCTTGCAGTCACTAAAAATACAATCTATCAAAAAGCTGACTGCAACACCACAAACAATGAAACATTAGATTTTATGGGACACCCAAGCTTTGATAGGCTTGAGATGTCCATTAGCGTCCATAATCATCACATCAATGAGTTTATGATATTTTAAAAGGTCACTTGATTTCATTGTTGTTTTGTTTGTGGATTTTTATTTCCACACCTGCTTAACATTGGATGATTTCTGATTAACTACATCAAAATTTCTAACCAGCGGTTGAGAAGATATAATGTTATTAACCTTTGAAATTTTAACATTACTAGATGACTCACGTTGTTTTGATCTCTGAAAGTTTCTATATTTAGGATGACGTGGATCATTTCGTGATGCCCATTTTCTAGCAAGCACCGGACACTGATTAATAAGATGACCCTGCTTCTTACAATAGAAACATGATCGTCTCTCTCGGAAAGTGTGGTCATCACACGACAGTGGTTTCGGTGAAGGAGGTGACTTACAAGGCTTGTTTTCAGGTACATTTGCAGCACATGAACACTTATGTGAACATGAAGGAGTAAATGTATTTGTAGTTGAAGAAATCTTTTTAGAAAATATTTGACCTCTACCTTCGGTAGTAAGTATTAAATTTTCTGTCTTGTTGTTATTCTTCTTAACTTTCTTTGTAACCTCGTGAGTTACATCCTCCACTTCCACCACCTCTTCAACATTTGTTGAAGGCACAAACAAAATAGGTTCAAATTTAGGCTTAATAAGCTCAGCCTTCTTTTTATTTGAACTTGGGACTTTAAGCAACTCAGGTCGCTTGACATCAACAGCCTTAACAAGATTAGGCTGTGTAACCTTTTCTGCTTTGATAATAACTGGTTTCACAACAGGATTTGTATCCTTCTTGAGAACAGAAGGGACATAATCTTTTATTTCATCCTGTGAGAGACTAGGCTGATTCAAGTTTGAGGGAGGAGGTTGGTTGTGATAACCAATTCCTGCCTTACTATTTGTATCAGTCCTTTGACTTTGCAGGATGTCGGAAAAGACCAGAGTAGATGTTGAAATATTTGCAAGTTTTCGTTTTAAATCAATATTATCATCTTGAGCAGCAGCAAGATCCTTTTTAAGATGAGCAATTAGTTTTAAGTAGCTATCAATTTCATCTTGTTTGCTGTAGATCATAGCTTTCAACTCTTTCTTTTCTTCAATAAGTGTCTTTTGATTTATTACAAAAACTTTTTCATTATCTTTTAACACTCTGTTCGCTTGAATAAGACTTGTTAGATCTGTATTCAAACGATCATTATCTACTATGTACCTGTTGATTTTACCAGTTAGTTTTATACAAGAATTACAAATAAAAGAATCACAGTCTACCTCATTTTGGACATCCGCCATAAGAGCTACGTTATCCGTAGCAGAAAAATCATATGGTTCATTGTCCATCAGTAGAGCAGCCTTGGCGATCTCAGTTTCCTTCTCACATTCACGAGCAAAATGACCTAGGTTTTGACATTTATTGCATCTAATCTTTGATTTGTCAAAACCCGTGCTTGTCTTATCAGTAACATCTTCAAGAGATCTCTTTCCAGTTCTCTTCAAATATGTCTTAGTCCTTCTTGTAAGCATGGCCATGTTCCAACGAAGGTCAACCCTCTCAAGCTCATCAGGATCTACTTGTGCGAAATCTTCATCGGTAAGGTCTATCGAGCTAATCCTCTTTGACAAGAAATCATCATAAGATGATAAGAATGCATTGAAGATAACTGCATGCTCATTTTGTGATGCAGTAGCAGAGGAAGATGGTTGAGTTGGAAACAAAGAGAATGTTCCTGGTTTAGATTCAGAAGTAGACGGCCCAGATAGAAGAGCTGTACTTCCATATCCAAAACTACTGTTATCAGGAAGCAAAGAGCTAGATTTTGTGCTTTTCTTTTGGATGTCCAAAGCACATGTTTCTAATTTTCCAATAAGTTGATCCAAAGACATTGCCAATATGTCTGGATCACTCTCCATCATTAATACTCGAGTTTCCCAAGAAGGAGGTAGAGCATTTAGCAGTTTCTTGTTGACCTCCATAGAGCTAAATTTGTGTCCACCCTCAGTTAGCTCATTCACAAGACGTGAATATCTACAGAACAAGTCATTAACCGTCTCGTTCTTCTGAATATCAAACAGATCATACTGTTTCTTTACAAATTCCAGCTTAATTTGCTTGTATTCAGTGGTACATCCACATCTTTCAGCTATGCCATTCCACAGATCATAAGCTTTATCATGGTGCTTGAACATCTTCATAGCATCAGCAGGTAAAGACATGGTTATAGCAGAGTGAGCCTTTCGTTCACATTCCCATGCCTTACGTTCCTCAACAGTCATTGAACGAATGGTTTTTGGAGGAGGTATACCCACATGTTCTCCACCTGCAACCGGTCTAACGTATCGTTCAATTAAAGGTATCTCCATTTCAGGGTCGGTAAACGCAACGAACGATAAGAATCTCCCACGCCATTCAGAATACTCCATTCCCGGAGCAAAGAATGGAGGTTTATTTGCAGAATCAACTTCAGCATTGTGTTTCAACATAGCATTCACAGCTTGTAAAGTAGTCATTTTTAAAAATTTCAAATTTGTCCGAACGAATTTTTTCCCTCCAAAAATTTCAAAATTTTGGTCGAGTAAAATGAAATTTTTTTCAAACAAGAATTAGGCAAAGGGAAGCACAAATTCAAATTTTGATAATTGCCAAATTCTGGTCGATCTTCTGAAATTTTTTTTTTTTTTTTTTTTTTTTTTTGAAATCAAAGGAAAAAGGGCGATATTGGGATAATATCGCTAAAATCAATCAAGCGATATTGGGATAATATCGCTAAAATCAATCAAGCGATATTGGGATAATATCGCTAAAATCAACTAGGCGATATCAAGGTAATATCGCTAGTGATATCGCTCAAATTAATGAGACCTGAATTTGCAATGTCGCTAAAAACCCTAATGGCGATATTGATGGTAATATCGCTATCAATATCGCTAAAACCGCTGTAAACCTTAAAAAAAAAAATTTTTACGAATCAAACAAAAATAAGGTTTAAAATTGACGAACACAACACCAGATATCACTAAAAATACTGAATAAAATGCTTTTAAGACAGATAAACGATTTGTTTATCGTAAAACAAGTTTAAAAGATTTTAACACGTACGAATATTGATTCAATAAACCACTAATCCAATGATTATTGGCTCTGATACCACTTGTAGGACCGTCAAGGAACGACCTTTCACAATGAATCAATATCAAATGCTAAAGCGCGGAATTCAATAGCAAAATCAAAGTACGTTAACAATTAAACTCAACACAATCAATCACAATAATATATTTAACAAACCAAACCAGATGTGATTTACAGATGAATGACCAGAGAGAATACCACAGGCTGCACAATTTCGTATTTCAGCAACAGCAGATCTGAAACCCTAAACGACTATTTATAGGTGACTAATCAGCCTGTTTAGCGATATTGTGATATCGCATATGCGATATTGGTGATATCGCTTATGCGATATTGCAATATCGCTAGTAACAAAAACTAGACTAATTATTACAACTCGATAACCTAGACCAAGTGACAGACACTCTAAATGTACCAACAGATTCAAATCTATCTTTCCACCACTAGTAATATTCAGCTTTTAAAAGCTTTGGTGGTGAAGTAGCTTTACCTACTTCGTGATCCATTTCTATCAGCTTGTTCATATTTGACATCGTAATTAGAGAGTATACAAACTTGAGGTATGTTCGTATAAGAAAGTCAACTAACGTCACGTTAACTCAACA
The DNA here is from genome assembly GCA_963921325.1 of Logfia minima. Classification (NCBI taxonomy): domain Eukaryota; kingdom Viridiplantae; phylum Streptophyta; class Magnoliopsida; order Asterales; family Asteraceae; genus Logfia; species Logfia minima. Next base: position 22,263,852 of record OY992769.1, read on the forward strand.
CACAGATTTCACTCCAAAAATTCTCGAAAAATATTCCGAGTAAAATTTAAATTTTCTCAAACCAAATTTAGTCAATGGTAAGCCTAAATTTAAATTTTGGTGAAACAAAATTTTTTTCGAATTTTCCCCCAAATAACTTTTTTTTTTTCGAACTTGAGAGAGTCAAGTTCGTACGAACTTAGGAATTTTCGAACTTATAAGTTTGTATAAAAATAGGATGTTCGAACAATAACTAAGTTCGAAGGAGTCACCGACATACGAACTTACAACTGTAAGTTCATAGGAATTAAGGTAAGTTCGTACGACACTTTCTAAGTTCGTACGATGAACTGATGAAAAACCCTAGATCTGAAATTTCGAATCTGGGCTCGTTTCAACTTACTTCTTCAAATACCCTTTGCAAGGGGTGATCTCTAACACCTTTGGAAGTTAAAAACAAAGATTTTAACATCTAAATCTTTTGAAATCTCTCGTTTCTTTATCGTGAAATACCCCGAACGAATTCGAAGGCTCTGATACCAAATGTAGGTTCCCGTAGTTCAGATCTTCGAGGTAAACTAGTATATATGAGTGCGGAATCCTCAAATATACACAACGATAATAAAAAAGTTAACACAAATATGTAAAGATCACTTTTATTGAACGTAAACAAGTATTTCATTCAAACTAAGATACAAACTCTCTCTATATCCTTTCTGCGAACTTACACTAAGGAACTAAGACTGAGTTAGAACTTAAAAAAAAAAACCCTGAAATCTTATTTCGGAATTGTGTATATATAGGCACCTAAGTTCGTACAAACTTAGGCAGCTTCTAAGTTCGTACTGTGACAACCGACAAATTTCAGGTTAACGTCCAATCATGATTAAAACGTATTTATATGAAACTAGCATATACTAAACTAAAAATATTACTGTTAGGACGTTTCATGCGGAACAAGATCTTTCTATAGGCATTTTCCATATTGAATTAACACAATAAGTTAAAGGTCAATTGATAACAATTAAATCTTATTAACTTCCTCCTATAAATTGCCTACTAACTTATGCATTCTATTATATAAATCAAACACAAGTCTTCACCTTAGGTACAAATATACTTGCATGCATGAACCAACACAAGCCACCACCTTTTGAGCTTTCCCTCCCTTTCCGCCTCACCAAATCAGCCCCCCCCCCCTCTAGGCATCTTGCAAGTACAACCTCCCTTTTTCTTTCCTCCCCTAGCACATGGTTCAAGAAGCCATTTCCCTTCCCCATGTGTACTTGATACTTCCATTGTTCTTCCCTATATAGTAACTAGCTCAAATACCATCAAGAACTTTGGTTCCACTCCAACTAGTTTGGCTAACTATCTCAACCACAACTTTCCCTATATAAACTAGCATTCCATTCACACTTAAAATGTTCATTTCTCCCTCCCCCCTTGTGCTGAAAATCGTCCATACACACATACACATCAACAAAACAAATTTTCTATAAGTATCTCAAGTCTTGTTAACATTTCATCAAGGTTTCTAGTTTTCGGGTTCATCTAAGTTCGTCCATCATCCTCAAACTCATTCATTTCTTCGTGTAAGTATCTCAAGGAACTCATTTAACTCTTATTATCATATCATGCATGGTTTTCATATCACCCTACTAGATTTGCTGTGTTGAAAGTCGATTTAAACATTGTTACAAAATTTAAGATTTGCTGCCCAGATATTAAGGTCACTTTGGAACAAGATTTACCTATCTTACAAAAAACTTTTGACAAATCCCTTTTAATCACAAGATACCTTAATTTCTTAGGAATATTTCCATCTAAAATATATGTTTTTTGGAAGTGGTTTGGTATTTTAAAATGAATTTATGCAAGCAAGTGTCCAGCAGGTATAGCTGCTGACACCCGTGTCTAGTAGCGACCATTTGGAGGACTTAAACTTTGTTTCACTAAGTGAGACTATATGGGTTTGAAAGTTAAGACATAAACCTAAATTCCAGGCTTGGATTCACTAAAATTGGTTAAGAATTGAGAGAGTTATATCCTTTTAAAGTTGCGCTATGTTTTATGCAGATTCTGTCTTTTGACAAAAACTAAGAAAGTACCCTTTTACACTTAATTTTTAAATGCTTGTACTTATAGAATTTACTAAACCTTTTACACAAGTTTATATGGGTGATATAAATTCTCAAAACTCATGTGCATATAGAACATATCATTGTGACAATAAGCCTGTAGGACCGTAAAGGACAGGCCTTTTCACAATGAAACAATATCAAATGCTAGAGCGCGGAATACAATAGCAAAATCAAAGTACGTTTAGAATTAAACTCAACACAAGTAATCACAATAATATATTTATTAAACCAAACCAGATGTGAATTACAGAAGAATGCCTAGAGAGAAAACACAAGCTGCTTAATTTCGTATATCAACACATGTACAACTGAAACCCTAAAAACGTATTTATACTTAACTAATCAGTAAGCTTAGCGATATTGGTGATATCGCATATGCGATATTGGTGATATCGCCTATGCGATATTGCCAATGTCGCCAGTAACCAAACTATACTAATTAATTACAACTCAATAACCTAGACCAAGTGACAGACACTCTAAATGTACCAACAAAGCCGTCTTATTAAATTAGGTTGTGGTTAGGTCACACCGTTAACATCAAGCTTGCTTATTTACTCTCGTTGCCATCACTTGTTGAGGTGAGTCTCATAACCCCTACTTTACTTGTTTTGAACTACTATGGGGTGAGAATACATGCTCATTTATTTTTATGGATACAAGTACTCTAAACATTTACGTATTGCCTAAGTTACACATCATTCCACTAAGGCCCCACTATCATGAACGGTTAGTTACGTGAGTAAGCATGAATATTGTGAATAGATCTATTGGGTTAACACCCCCGTCCGGGTTTGTAGCGCTTACTTGACTGGTTTGTCAAACGGACGCATAATTATTTGAGAACTATAAGCGTTCTCAGAATGGAACACTTACAGGGGCACAAAACAGAATTGTTAAGGCTTCGGTTTCATGAGCTTAGTGCAATAGTAATACTTTTCATGATATTGTGAATGATACAATAGCTATTAAATCTTGTGGTCCATATCACTTTTTACTTAACGTTAAACCTATGAACTCACCAACTTTATGTTGACCCGCTTTAGCATGTTATTCTCAGGTCTTTAGTTGCACGTATCATGGATAACATATACAACATCATTCTAGAGTCACATTTTGCGGCCTCATTTCATCGGAGATTTCTTTGAATTACTAATAGCGTTTGGTTATTAATAAAAATCTTCTTTTATGTATGTTGTGAACTCTTAAAGTTATGCCCTTTTGTTGAAACTTTATTGTTGTTGTTAGATATAAAAATAGGATTTGCATTCGTAAGTGAAAAACTGGTCATGCGACTTTAAGTTAGTGTCGCAAAATACTATATGCGAACTTAATAATAAATTCGCAGGTACAAGTTCGCAGGCACAAAGTCGCAGGTCAACAAAGTCTCATAGGAACAAAGTCTCATAACAAAGTCGCAGGTCAATAAAGTCTCATAATGACAAAGTCGCAGAAACAGGAAGTGTATAAATACAGGACTTTGTTTTTCATTTCAAAATGTTGTTAAACCAGAGAGTTTTGTGAGCGTATGTTTGTATATCATATTGAGAGAGATATTAGAGCTTGTAACAGAGTTGTAATAGCAATATAGAAACATTTGATTACTTGTTCATATACATACGTACTTATACTCTCGGATTTATTTCAATTCACCTCCAAATCACAAGATTCGATCCAACAATTGGTATCAGAGCATTGGTTGAAGGATTTGGAAGTAATTACACGGTTCAATTGCGGAAATCAAGCTCTAATTCGAAGAATTTTGCAAAATGGGTATTTGAAGAAGAACGTACTGATTTTTGAGTAATTTTGCTTAAATTGTGTGTTTCAGTTCAAGTTAATCATTAACGAAGGTTTAGGGAGTGATATACAACAGTTAGATTGAACATTTCACGGTCAATTCATTCAAATTCTGAAGTTTGATTCAAACATAAAAATGGCGGTTTAAGTTTGATTTGTATTAATTGAGGCTGTTGAAGAGAATTTCCACCGATCAAAGCATCATATTAGTGATAAGGATCAATCAGGAATCAAGATTAGCTATCAATTTCATCATTTGTTAGAATTCAGATTTGGTGTTTTTCGTGAACTTATCATTAAGTTTGCGACTATATTCCTGCGAACTTATCATTAAGTTCGCACTCAGGTTCTGACTTTAATTCTGCGATCTTGTTTATGCGATTTTATTGAAGTCTGAGACTTTATTATATGCCGTCTTATCTAGTAAAGTCGCATATCTGTTTCTGAGACTTTATTCTCTGCAAACTTATCATTAAGTTCGCATTCTGTTTTGATTAAAAAAAAAAAAAAAATTTAAATTTGAGCTTTCCGTTGTCTAATTCTGGTTTGAGAGAATTTTCATTTTACTCGGGCAAAATTCGAATATTTTGGAGGGAAATATCGTACTCAGGAAAAATGTCGAGAGAAGCACTAGCAATTGGAACGAAGGATAAGCCTCCAGTCTTGTTCAGAGGAGACTATTCTCAATGGAAAGACAGATTCATTGATTGGATTGAACGACAAGACAACTATTCGTTGTTGAAGGAATCATTGACTAAAGGAGAACTACCGTTTTATAAAGCTGGTGATACTTCAGGAGTAGAACTTGGTGAAAATGAATTAAGTCAAGAACAACAGAAGTTAAGGAAGGCACATAAGGAAATGAAATCATATATCCTTCAAGGATTGACAAATGAAATCTACGTTCAAGTTGACAGCTAAAAAACTGCAAAGGAAATGTGGGATGCTATTGGTAGACAACAACAAGGGTCTGAACGAGGAAAACAAACAAAGATGACTTATTGTCTCCAAGCATATGAAGCTTTTAAAGCAAAATCGGGTGAACAACTTGAAACAACCTACAATAGGTTTTGTTTACTGTTGAATGAAGTTCGAAAGAATAAGTTTCAGAAACAGAATTTGGAGATAAACATTAAGTTTTTGAACAATCTGCTTCCCGAATGGAAACAATATGCTAGTAACATCATTCAGAACCGAGATTTAACTTCAGTTGATATACATGATGTATATGAAATTCTAAATCATAACCAGGATGAGGTAAATGAGATGGTAAAGGGTACTGAGGAGAAAGAGTTAAATGATCCTCTTGCTTTGATTACTGAAAGAAGGGGACATATCAGATCAAGAAGAGTTGAAAGGGAGATCAAGTATGAATCTAATTCAGATAAGGAAGAAAGTGAGTCAGATGAGGATATGAAGGAGATTGTAAAACAAATGGCACTAATCACCAAAGCCATGACAAAGAAGTACTGGAAGAAACCTACAAACAATCACTTACGGACTTCATCAACATCCACCAAACGCTCAGATTTCAAAAACAATGATGATGGGAAATACAAGGGCAGTTATGAAGGGAAAAAGGTTGATGGGAATTCACGAGGAGAAGTAGATAACAAATGTTATAACTGTGGAGGGTTTGGACACTTTGCTAGGGATTGTAAGAAGCCAAGAGTACGTAATTCTGATTACTACAAGGCAAAGATGCTGATGTCCAAACAGAAGGAAGCTGGGAAAGTTTTATTGGCTGAGAATGATGCTTGGTTAAATTTGACTGATTCAGAAGAAGAAGATTTGGAAGTCAACATGGCATTCATGGCCAACATATCAGCTACCTCCACTGAAGGAGATGCAGATTCAGATTCTGAGGTACAAGATTCAGAATTCTTACATAATGCATTGCATACTATGAATGTTAATCTAACTGCTAAATTAAAAGATGAAAGAATTCATGTGCGTGAACTGCAAACAGAATTAGAAAGTAAACTTGCTATATTAAAAACTGTGACTCGGGAAAGGGATGTTTACAAATTTCATAGGGATGAGTATCTCATTACTAATGAGAAACTTGAAAAAGAAAATAAATCTTTAATAACTGAAATCCTTGAAATTTCATCTCAATGTAAAGCATCAAAAGACGTTGAAAATCGTGTTAAACAAAGGTACGATCATGCAATTAATGAAAAGATGAGTTTGTTAAACAAAATCAAAGAACTTCAAGATAAGTTGTTTAAACGCGGCCAAACTGATCAAACCATTTTTTTAAACAAACCTAAGGATATCAAATTCTATAATCCAAGAGAAGGACTAGGTTTTGAAAATCCCTGTTATTTACAAAAGGCTATTTCTAAAGTACCTACCTTGTATAACTACGGTGACATGGGCAGTATTTTAAAAATGTTTTTTGTAAAAACTACCAATGAAGAAGAAGTTATTGAGAATTTTAATAGAGAAAAAACTGAAAATGCACAATTTTCATTTAATTATGAGAAATTAAATGAAAGTTATGGCTCTAGGAAAATACCACTTTCTGAGGATTATTTTCCAAGTTGTTCAACACCTGTTATTGATCAAGACGAGGTTATGGAACAAGTGGTTAAAACAAAAATTTATATTCCAAATTTAATTTTGGAAAATAAAATCTTTGATCTTGAAAAACAAATAACCACTCTACAACTAACTTTTGATCAAGAACGGACAACTCTTTTACATAATATTGAACAACTCAAAAATACTTCTTTGACATCTAGTTTAGCATCGATTTCAAAATCTTCTCAAGAACTTGAATTTGATAAACTTATGGAATCTGATGAGATTTTGGAAACAACGATAACAAAGAAGATTGAACCAACTGTTAAACAATCTTTGAAATAAAAGAGTATAAAGCACTCTGTTAATGCTCCAAAGAAATCTCAGTTTACTAATTATTCTTTGCAAAAGAATAAAAAGTATGTTAAGATTTCTTCAAATAAGAGCATTAGATCAGATTTTGCAAATACTAATTCTGGTGTTTTTCATGTTTCAGATCTAAAAACGACAAATCTTCATGACAAATCCCGAAGTCCAAAGAGTCAAAAGTTAAATCGCACTTTCAATAGTTCTTATTCGTGTAACTACAATAATATCAACAAACATGTTTCGTTGTATTTTCAGCATTCAAACAATTGTAATCATACTTTGCGTTATTCTAGAAATTTTCTTGTGAATGTGAATGAATCTATGTTGAATGATAGAATTGTAGCTAGACGTAATACTTACTATAAACCTACTATGCCATATCAATTTAGATCATGGAACTCAAAAGAATTGGTTTCAAAATGGATTTCTAAACAAAAGACAACACCCAAAATGATTTCCAAATGGATTCCTAAACGTAAAAGTCCGCCCCAAATTGTATCAAAATGGGTCCCTAAAAGAAATCAATCAACCATAAACTGCACTAACCCTGACGAACTCGTTGAAAAATGGGTTCCTAAGGATTCTTCGATGGTTTGATTTTGCAGAAAATCTCGGTATGTGTTTGGTATCTTGATTCAGGATGTTCCAGACACATGACCGGAGATAAGTCCCTCTTGATAAACTTTATTGAAAAATTCATGAGGACTGTTCGTTTTGGGAATAATCATTATGCTGCTATTATGGGAGTTGGCGATCTGGTTAGAGGCAAAATCACGATTAAAAAGGTTGCTTATGTTGAAGGCTTAGGTCACAATTTGTTTAGCATCGGTCAGTTTTGTGACAAGGATTTAGAGGTTCTGTTTCGAAAACGAAGTTGTTGTGTTCGAACTGAAGATGGTCAGGAACTATTAAACGGAACCCGTAGCACAAACCTCTACACCATTGATTTAGATAGCGCACAACCCATGGCTGATGTATGTTTACTTTCAAAAGTCTCTTCTCAACAATTATGGTTGTGGCACCGTCGGTTTTCTCATCTCAATGTTCATCAGATCAATAATCTTTCTCGTTCTGGTGTTGTTCATGGTCTTCCTGAACTGAAATATGATCAAGATCATCTTTGCAAATCATGCGCACTGGGAAAAATGAAACATGCTTCTCATAAATCCAAATCAACACAAAGTTCAGATGTTGTCCTTCATCTTCTTCATATGGATTTATGTGGACCAATGCGCATTCAATCAATCAATGGCAAGAAGTACATTCTTGTAATTGTGGATGATTTTTCACGTTACACATGGGTATTCTTCTTAAAATCTAAATCAGACACTCCAGAGACTCTCATCACCTTTCTGAGACAAACACAAGTGAATCTTCAACTTCAAGTACGATCAATTCGCTCAGATAATGGAACTGTGTTCAAAAATAACACACTTACTTCATATTTGGAATCGGTTGGAATCACGCATCAATATTCCGCTGCACGTACTCCACAACAAAATGGTGTTGTAGAACGTCGAAATCGAACTCTTGTTGAGGCAGCTCGCACAATGCTCATATACTCTCAATTACCGATGTTCTTATGGGCAGAAGCTGTAAATACTGCATGTTTTACTCAAAACCGATCAATTATCAATAAAAGGTTTGGAAAGACACCATATGAAATAATCAACAATCGTCCTCCAAATGTAAAGTTTTTCCGCATCTTTGGATGTCCATGTTATGTGTTAAATGATCGTGAGGATTTAGGAAAGTTTTCTCCAAAGGGTGATGAAGGAGTTTTTATTGGCTATTCAAAGGATAAAATTGCATATCGGGTGTATAATAAGCGTACAAAGTTAGTCAATGAAAGTGTCAATGTCACGTTTGACGAATTATCAGAGATGGTTTTTGAACAAAGCACTTCAAAACCCGGTTTAACCAGTTCAGAAGCAGACAGATCTAAAACATCAATTATGATGACATTGAAGAAATGTTTTCAGATTTTTATGATGAATATTTTGGAACATCCTCGTCGTCTGCTGATTCTTCTCAAACTGTTCCAACTTCTGAAATCTCAATCGATCTACCTGGTCCTGAATCTCCCCACGATGTGCAAATTGAATCACCAGAATCATCATCGCCAGTTAGTTCACCATCTACTTCATCAATGCTAGAAATTACACCGGAATCACAAAATGTTTCCCAGATTGAATTATCAAGTCCAATACCCTATGTTGATACTTCAAACACTCAATTTGAATATCAACACCTACCGTTTGAGAGAAAATGGACCAAGTCGCATCCAAGTACTCAAATAATTGGAGATCCATCAGCTGGAGTTCAAACAAGAAAAGCTACTCAAAATGAATGTTTATATTCAAATTTTCTGAGCTCCATTGAACCATTAAGTGTTAAAGATGCTCTACTTGATCATGATTGGATTAATGCCATGCAAGATGAGCTTAATCAATTTGAGCGTCTTAAAGTCTGGAGACTTGTACCTAGACCACCTGGAAAATCAATTGTGGATACCAAGTGGATATTCAAAAACAAAAAGGATGAGAATGGGGTCATTATTCGGACTAAAGCTCGCCTAGTTGCAAAAGGGTACAGTCAACAAGAAGGGATTGATTATGACGAAACATTTGCACCAGTTGCACGTATTGAAGCCATTCGGATCTTTCTGGCTTATGCTGCTCACAAGAACTTCACAGTCTATCAAATGGATGTGAAAACAGCGTTTCTTAATGGCATTCTTAATGAAGAGGTATATGTGGGTCAACCAGACGGTTTTGTCGACCCAAAGCGACCAAATGATGTATACCGACTGGATAAAGCGCTCTATGGATTAAAGCAAGCTCCACGAGCTTGGTACGATGTGTTATCCATATTCCTTGTCCAATCCGGTTTCTCAAAGGGTACACTTGACACCACTCTCTTTATTAAGAAACAAAAAGATGATATCATATTCATTCAAATATATGTAGATGATATCATATTCGGATCCACTAATGCCAAATATTGCAAAAACTTTTCGGCATTAATGGTATCAAGATTTGAAATGAGCATGATGGGTGAAATGAACTTTTTTCTTGGGTTGCATGTCAAACAACTATCAAATGGAATTTTTATCAATCAAACAAAATATATTTTCGATCTAACACCCATGGAAGCTCGGTCCCGTTTAAATGTTGATAGCTCGGGTAAATCAGTAGATCAAACTTTATATCGTAGCATGATTGGCTCCTTAATGTATTTAACTTCGAGCCGTCCAGATATCATGTATTCTACATGTGTTTGTGCTCGATATCAGGCAGCTCCAAAGGATTCACATCTTCAAGCAGTCAAACGAATTTTAAGATATCTTAAATATTCAATTGACTTGGGGTTGTGGTATCCCAAGGACACTGGTTTTGAACTAACAGCCTATTCAGATGCAGATCATGCAGGTTGTAAACTTGATCGAAAGAGTACTTTTGGTGGTGTACAATTTTTGGGAGATAAACTTGTAAGCTGGACTTCCAAGAAACAAAATTGTGTTTCAACATCAACAGCTGAGGCAGAATATGTTGCGGCTGCTGTTTGTTGTTCACAAGTTTTGTGGATGAGATCTCAACTTATGGACTATGGTTTTAAATTTGAAAAGATACCTATCTATTGTGATTCTCAGAGTGCGATTCCTTTTTTTATGCAATCCAGTTCAACACTCAAAAACAAAACACATAGATATTCGGTATCATTTTAAAAAGGATCACATTGAAAAAGGGCATATCGAGTTATTTTTTGTCAAAACAGATTATCAATTGGCCGATCTATTCACCAAACCTTTAGATGAAAAACGATTTCACTTTTTGGTGTCTCAGTTAGGCATGCTTTCACTTAAGCAATAATCTGTCATTTTCAACTCGATTTGCAAAATTCTGTCATATTTTGAGGGGGAAAATCAAAAGTTGAAATAGTTTGCATAAGTGATGCATGATGGTTTTTACTCAAATTCAGAGTAAAACCCGATCTTCAAAAGAAAAAGAGATTTTGTTTTTATAACTCACCTTCATATGTTATATTTCATTAATCTTATGCATATGTTAAGGGGGAGTATTTTTTCAAAAACCAAAACTTTCAAGTGTTCAAACCTATTTGCTTATTGCACAACACTTTGAAAGATTCTCAAAGACTTTTTCGAGATTCCAAGGATTGATGAATAATCAGATTACCAATTTCAATCAAATTGTTTGGCAAAATGCTGTTTTCTGTACTAAGAGTGTTAGTTTATAAACTACTCCTATAATCCTCCAGAACCGGTTGGATTTACCAAAGGAGCCACTTTCCCAAAATAGGATGAAAGTTTAGGTGTCTTAGAATGAGGGAGGGTGAAAATTCTAGTACAAAACAACATAATTTTAAATCCATTGCCAACTGAGGGTGGAGTAGAAAAATTGAGTAAGGTTGAGTGAGGAGTGTGTGAAAGGGTTAAAAGAAAAAGAAAACCCTCACTAAACAAATAATCGCCGGGTAGCCACATCTACTATCGGAAATCATGTGTTGATTTCTGGTATTGAAGGAGACATCATGGACCCAGTGATGCAATGCACATATACCCTCCTAACCACTCAAGAATTTCTTAATAAATTCTTGTTTCAGTATTCTCACGGAGATTTTACACATAATCTATCGACAACTCTGTTGGAGTTTGTTGATATTGAAACAAAAGGACAGTCTGCTCCAGTCCCTGACATCATTAATGCACAAATCGAGTCTAGAGCCAAAAGATATAAAATATTTTAGGACACAAAGTGTATTTTTACACACTATGTCTTTGTGACATTATGCATGTCTAAGTGACATTGCCGGAACATTCATAGTGATACCTAAAATGGTATTCCACAATGATTGAATGGAAATCCTACCAATGCTAACATCAATGCCAACATTGAACGTAGGTCACTCAATTGAAACATTTAATTGATTCAATTATTGTGTTAACTGGTAATCTATGTGATCCAGGAGTTATAGTATTTTCAGAAATCTGTTTTCTGATTATACAATCAACTTTTCTGAGATTACATCAAATGAATTGTTGCTTACCTTTGGTTACTAAAAAGAATGAGACAAACACTCTTCCAAGAATGACATGTTCAAGATATTCATGCTATATCACAATTACTATCAAGGAAGAATGATTAAAGTTACAAGCTCAAGTGAAAAGAAAAGAAATAAAGAAGAGATTATGTCAAAGTAAAGATTAAAAGCTCCAGAAGATCAAGATATGCATTTAAGGGGAAGCTAAAGCAAGAAATGAGAGTCAAGAAATAAAATTCAGAAGAAATGTCAATATGAAGAGAAGACTGCTGACAGTCTATCTAAAAAGAAGGTTAAAAGAAAAGATTACAAAAGAGAAGAAGTTCAAAGTCAACAATCATGTGTGAAGAAAAGTTAAAGAGGAAAAGAGAAGAGTAGAACTCAAAAAGAAAGTTCTAATTCTCTATGTCAAAGACATTCAAAAGATTCAAGACAAAAGGCTGAATCATCAGAAATATAAAGAAAGATCTTCAAAGAAGATATTCAAGAAAATCAAGATGCTAAATCCTAGGGGGAGATTGTTAGATATAAAAATAGGATTTGCATTCGTAAGTGAAAAACTGGTCATGCGACTTTAAGTTAGTGTCGCAGAAATACTATATGCGAACTTAATAATAAATTCGCAGGTACAAGTTCGCAGGCACAAAGTCGCAGGTCAACAAAGTCTCATAGGAACAAAGTCTCATAACAAAGTCGCAGGTCAATAAAGTCTCATAATGACAAAGTCGCAGAAACCGGAAGTGTATAAATACAGGACTTTGTTTTTCATTTCAAAATGTTGTTGAACCAGAGAGTTTTGTGAGCGTATGTTTGTATATCATATTGAGAGAGATATTAGAGCTTGTAACAGAGTTGTAATAGCAATATAGAAACATTTGATTACTTGTTCATATTCATTCATATACATACGTACTTATACTCTCGGATTTATTTCAATTCACCTCCAAATCACAAGATTCGATCCAACAGTTGTAATCAAACAAGTATTTTCAATGAATCATATAGAGGTCGTTCAATGTAACTTGTAACTTTGTTCCATGAAAGTCATGCCCCGTTATCTTCCGATGCAAATATGGGGGTGTGACATGTACGAACCTACAAGTTCGTACCTACTTCTAAGTTCGTACGAACCTACAGAATACACATAGAAAACTAAAGTTAGTAATTACAATGATTAACAAAATGACTTATAAAACTAACTATTACAAACTAGAGGCTGTTGTCACACAAAATGCACCAACAATTCTTTTATTTTCTTAATGTTGTTATAACACGTAGTACTGCTTGTTATAAATAAGTGATAGTGTTTTAGAGTTGCTAGTATCTATTAATATTGTTAGTATCTTTTAATATTGTTAGCAAATTCTAGTACTGTTCGAAGATTAATGTTGTTGAGTCTTTTTAATGCTGATAGTCCTTTTAGTGCTTTCAAGGGCTTTAATGCTGCTAAATGTTTAAGAGTATTTATAGTCAATCTTTTCACAGTACAATTTTTATTTTCACTTTTACGATTGGAATTCGTTTAAATCGTTCAAACTAGAAACCCTCTCACTCTACAACTGTTTCTTTCATTAAATCGTTCAAATCAATCATTCATGACTTCTTCATCTACATCTACGTTGTTACCGACGATAGATAACCATACTATGGTTGCATGCTTAAATAAAACTCAGGATGCAAAGGATTTTCATCAAATCATTGAGTTCTTGAAGAATAGTCATATACACTATGCACTAACTGTTAATCTAACAATTTATTTGAAGCAATTAAATGAGTTTTGGGCCAACGCAAAGATTGAGAACCTTGGTCGAATAAAGCAAATTGCTGTTAAAGTTGAGGGCAAATCCATTACTGTTACAGAGGCATCTATTCATGCGCATTTGCATCTTAATGATGCCTTAGGTATGGAAAGTGTTGATAATATTGTTCAGTATGATATGTTCAAATTGATGGGGTATGAAGGGAAATTAACAAAATTTACATTAAGGTCTTTTCTCCCCTCAATGGAAATTTCTAAAACATACCATACAATAGTGTTTATCATCCAAACGGATAGCTTGGAATGAATTTAGGAGTGCACTTGCTTCTGCAATTGTATGTCTATCTACAGGCCAACTATTTAATTTTTTAAAACTATTTTTTGATGGAATGCTCAAAAATCTTGAGCAATCTGTTTCTAAAATGTTTTTAATGTACCCGAGGTTTGTGCAAACAATTTTAAATGAAGAAATACATTATTTATCTGCACAACCTGAAATTTTTGTTGTTTTGTCTCATAAACCAAAAGTTTTTGCAATTATGAGGAGACAAAACACTGGATTTTCCAATAAGGTTGCAACATAGGTCAAATTGGATATGTAATTATTGGAATAATTGTTGGAGAATCAAATGATGGATATGCAAGCATGATAACTTTTATGTTGTTATATATCTCCATGAATCTAGGAACTTTTGCTTGTATTGTCTTATTTGGTCTACGTACCGGAGCTGAGAACATTCGAGATTATGCAGGATTATACACAAAAGATCCGTTTTTGGCTCTCTCTTTATCCCTATGTCTTTTATCCCTAGGAGGTCTTCCTCCACTAGAGAAAAGATAAAAAGTAAATGAAAAGAAAGAGATTCAAACAGACAAGCCAGATGTGCATACTGATGTGCCATCTATAGATAAAAGTAATGAAGATACGTTGAAGGGAATGGTAGTAGTTGATATAGCAAAATTTCCGCCTTTAAATACTGAGTATATTATTGTGGATAGGTATCAAGTCACTAATGAAGAGAGCAAGAACTAGTTTAAGGTTGTGAGAGCTAGAGGATCAACTGAGTTATATAGAACTTTCTTATCCATGCTCAGAGTTTGTAGCATAAAGGATTTGGATCAAATGTGGAGTATTGCAGTAACCAAGTATGCTGATCAGGAGACTTATGATGATAATAAGCAGCTCTATGATTATCTTCAACAAATGTATGAACCAGATAGAGATATGAGAATATTCAAGAAAGCATTTTCTCCGAGGACTTGGTGGCAGTGTTTTGATAGATGTGGAGTTCACATTACATCTCAACAAGATGGAGGGATTGAATACTTCTTAGTTTGTAAGGTATATCAATGGAATCCAAGTGTACTGCAAAGCATGATGAAACATAAAGTTCAATGCAGAAACCTTATGCTTGCCACATAACTGTTAAAGGAATTACAAGCTTATCTTAAATGAAATGCTGCAGGATTGAAGGTCAATGAGGCAGAAAGAAAATGATAAATTTAAGTTTAAGGAACTTAATGCTGTTAGAAGAACATATTAAGTTTAGGGGGAGATTATTGGGTTTATAGGGTTAATACTGTTGATACAGAAGTTACTACTGTTAGCATTGTTTCTACTGTTCAATATTACTACTGCTATGAAAGTTACTACTGTTAGAGATTGAAGAGTTAATGATGCAAGTCCAAGGGATTACTACTACTTCAACAATACTATTGTTTTCATCATTACTACTGCTATGTCAAGATTAATATTGTTACTACACTATTAGTGTTGTTTACGTATATTGTATTTTGTTAGCAGATAGAGATACAACATAAACAGATTTATTTCCATATTTATAGAAATGGTTGTTTAGGTGTGACAACCCTCGAAAACCGGTACTCTTTCCGTACACCATTTACATGCATTCTTACGCTAATTCCCTCTTTAATAAAATCAAAACTTGATTTAAACTGAGATAAGTCTAGCACAAGCCCACATTTCACTTTTTGGTACACATTACTTTAATGCTTGATGCATTACGTTTACGTAATTATTGAGAATTACGCGATTTAATCAGATGACTTCCGACAAACACAAACGTTGGTGATAACTTTTCCCCGAACGATGAAAAACTATTGAATATAATTAGTAGTTAACTACTTGTATTATTATGCTACTTAAACTAAACACCTAAACTAATGACTAAGTAGTTTAAACATGTCAAACTAACTCAAGCTAGCAAGCTAACATGTCAAATTAATCCAAGCTAGCAAGCTAACTTGTGAAATTAATTACAAGCTAGCTAGCTAGTAGGTCAAAAAGTCAAATGAGCAGATTTTCCTTTCTCTTCTTGTCTACGTTGCCTTCTCCTCTTCCATACATTCCTCCTACCTTCTTGCTTGCTTGATAACCCACATCCACTTGCAAAGAACACTTGATTTCATGCCTAGTTGCTTGATTGATTGAAAGACTAAGCACCTCCCATCACCACCTCCTCTTGCTTCACATTTAAGAAAGACATTAGGCAAGGAGAAACATACGTATACACACTTCACCATTTACTCTCCAAAAATTCTGCACATTCCTCTCTCAATTTCCCTCTCACTTTCCATCACATTTCACCTCCACTTTTAAAGAGAAAAGCTTAGAAATCATATTCATAAAAGCTTTGGGGTTCAAGATCATATTCAAGTTCAAGTTCTCTTCTTTTCTTATCATTTCATCCTAAAAGCTTTGTAAGGAAACTCTTCTTGATCTATTCATTTCATTCATTTTAAATACTCACATGCTAGATGTTCACTCCTATGTTAAAATCAACTAATATACACATAAATATGTATTACTAATGACGAAAACTGGTTAAAAGAGAACTAAATAAACACAAAACTCAAAGAAACTTACTGGACATAAACTTTGACTGACTTTGGAAGTAAATAACTCGGTCAAAAATTAACCAAATTTA
Source organism: Logfia minima (assembly GCA_963921325.1). Classification (NCBI taxonomy): domain Eukaryota; kingdom Viridiplantae; phylum Streptophyta; class Magnoliopsida; order Asterales; family Asteraceae; genus Logfia; species Logfia minima. The sequence continues at coordinate 22,280,438 of OY992769.1, forward strand.
TTGTTTCTGGAGTCTAAAATTAAGTTTAAAGAGTTAGGTTTCCAACCCAAGTGGTCTCATGCAATTTGGACAAGTTTTGATACCCCAAACTGATTTTACAAAAACATGTGTCTAATCTGTCTTTAGGAGACGAGATTTGGTCCTACTTTGAGAGACCATAACTTTTTATCCATAGATCCAAAAGAGATGAATCTTTTTCCTAAAGGTCACATTTTGTCTTAGCTTTAAAAGTAGTATGGGCACGTTTTGTGAAGATGAGTCTAACTTAGTAAACAAATGATTTTCTTAACAACTATCTAGAAAAATAGCTGCTGTACCTTTGCGTACTAATAAATAGTTTTGAACCCCTTATACTTGTTCAAAAAATTATGAATCTTACTTTTCTGTAAACCTAAGACATATGGGAATATATGATAAAAATTTCATAACATAATAAGTCCATTTGACTAGTCAAAACCGTAGCCAAAGAAGGGTCATAAAGGGGCAAAATCTGTTCAAAAATGAAAATAGCACTAACAGTGGTAACTGCACTAACAGTGTTAACTGTGACTTAACAGCACTAACTGCACTAACAGTGGTAACTGCACTAACAGTGGTAACTGCACTAACAGTGTTAACTGTGACTTAACAGCACTAACTGCACTAACAGTGGTAACTGCACTAACAGTGGTAACTGCACTAACAGTGTTAACTGTGACTTAACAGCACTAACTGCACTAACAGTGGTAACTGCACTAACAGTGGTAACTGCACTAACAGTGTTAACTGTGACTTAACAGCACTAACTGCACTAACAGTGGTAACTGCACTAACAGTGGTAACTGTGACTTAACAGTGGTAACTCCACTAACAGTGGTAACTGCACTAACAGCACTAACAGACTTAACAACACTAACAGCACTAACTGTGAGTTAACAACACTAACTTTGGCCTAACAACATTAACGAAAACAACACTAAACTCTGTAAATCCAACAATTTTCAATCTTGAACAAATAAAGAAATGTATTTAAACGCCACGTTTTGAATAAATGATAATGAAATTACTAATCGATTTAATAATCGCGTTTTCACTAACGATATACATTTTAGGTTTAAAAATCTTAAATGTACAATGTATTAGCAAAGTAATTATGTTTTCAATAAACATACAAGTATGCATACAAAACTATCACCAACGGGTCGTACACTTTTCGAAACAATATACATTTTTAATTTACTAGTTGAGTGAACAACTAGCATAGATGGGTGGGTAGCCCTCTACTTACATAGATGTGCGGGTAGCCATCTACTTATACAATCATAGGTGTGCGGGTAGCCACCTACTTTTACAAACATAGATGAGCGGTTAGCCATCTACCTATACAAACATAGATACGCGGTTAGCTATCTACTTATACAAACGACCTCATGCGTATAGGGCGCTAGGAGGCTATTTTGGGCAAACTTATTTCTTTAAACGCTAGCACTCACAAAGCTTACCAGGTGAGTTCACAGCCCCTATTTTACTGCTTTTTACTGCTTTCTAAATTTGGGGTGAAAAACATATGTACTGTTTACATACAAACTGATTTCATGCGATGATTGAAAACCTGACAACAAATCCTTGTGCGAACCTACGTTAAACTAGTTGTAGTGCATAGAAGTCCTCATGACTACAAACTGTAACCATTAGCTAGATGACGCTAGCCACCGAATATACGAATAGTACTATTGGGATGACATCCCTCCCACTTTTGTTAGTCATGCTAACTGCCGACTATATGTCGAGACGAGGAGCGTATATTTTATTGGTCCCAGGCAAAAACAACTAAAAGTCGTGGTTTGGTTATAGGCCTAGGTGTCGTCACTTTAACTCGCAAGGTCTTGCAAACCTTCGGGGGATCACCGTTAGCTACTTATTGTTTCAAACTATATATATCATCGTACTACTTGCCATGGATGGCACAAACGACTTATGAAACGATTACCAACTTTTGGTTTAAATGATGATGTCTTAAACCTGTGAATTTCACTCAACAATTTTGTTGATCCTTTTAACTATGTTTTTCAGGGAATTAGCAACGACGTAAGATCATGCATGCATACTTTGGGACCTTTGCTCACTACGATGAATAGGATGCCATACTTTTGATAACATTGAAACTATGATTTTATGATTAAAATGTTAATCATATCGTTTTTGTTAAATATCTATCATTCTTGGGAATACAATGAATATGTAACCGTTGAATCAAACTATGTATGGCATTCTAATTATATGTTTGCGATAATCATACGCTTATTGATCGTTCTCGTCACGCCCCCGAGCTTCCGCACTTGTTACTCGTGAAACGATTTTATCGGGGTGTGACATTAGGACTCTATTTTCATATAAATAGAGATCCGATAGTATAGAAAAGAAAAGAGTAAGTTTCAAGGTAAAAACTCTAATACAACCGTGTATTCGTATTATTCTTATCAATTATAATATTGGAGCTTTTGGTTATTAATTCATTGTTCTACTATTGATTAGAAGTATTATTTATTCCTAAGTTATCAAGTACGATTCCGTAGTTTCTTGATAATTATTCAAAGTTGTGAGTCTTGAATAGATCAGACCGATTCTAACCCAGGACAACGTAAGCTGCTATACCGAGAGATATTTCATGGCAGAGACTTATCGAGCAGCCTACGCAGAGGCTATACTCCTGATGGTTCATGCTTCAAAATGGATTGATCTAGATGATCTGCAAACTGTGTTGCCGCTGGTCCTTGTGAAGAGGCAAGTTAGTCGCCCACTTGGGCGTACTTGTATTCCTTCCAAAGGAGAGGAGAAAGAACAAAGCAAAAAACAATGTATTCGGTGTAAGAAATACGGGTACAGTCGAAAAACTTGCATGACTACTGAGGATAGAACGGACGACAATGGCCGATCAAGATCCCAATCAAGATCCAAATCAAAATCCAAATTAGAAGCGTCTCAACGTTTTCCAAGTGTACATTTAAGTCACCCATGAATGTATTGTGATGAAAAAACTTATGTTCCTTATTTTTATTTATTGTGTTTTTGAGTTTTCATCCAATGAAATATTCAAGTGTTATTTAGCGAACATCTGAAATAACTTGATAATCATATAATCTTAGGGTCATAGTATTTGTAGAAATTTTAAAAGTCCCAAAAATCTCAAAAGATAATACAGAAAACGGGTAAAAAATAAGCCAATTTACACTCAATAAATTATGATCCCGATTACGACCTATTACGATCCTATGCATGGGTTCCACGACCCATGCAAACAAAACACAAAGACCCACATTTGCGCCCAAAGGATAGTATTTTGTAATTTAATTTTTTTTTAAATATCATACTAAATAAAAATATTTTTTTAAAGTATTTGGATTAATTTCCCTTTATTTTATCCAACATTTGTATATGCATATGAGTTAATATTTCGTTGGTAGATAACTATTCCAGCGAAGCGGGCAGACAACCTTGTAATTATCATGGGCTCATGGCATGTGATTCAAGAAATATAAGCGAATCCCAAACACCCCCGACTTCGGTTTTAGTTTTTCACTTGAGCGATGCTTGTAGGTGGTTGTTCTGTGTTCATCCCCAATCTTGCTTGTTTACCCACTCAAATCACACCCAACCCCTTCCATAAACTCATTTTCAGATTCAATTTCAATCCTCCCAACCCCGTTTCCAAATTCATCAAAAACCTTGCCAAATCATCATCATCATCATGTAGTAGTAACAATAACAGCAATATTTGCTTGTGTGGAAGAAGGCCATTTTTAACAGCATTCTCAACAGCCCTCGTCCCACTTCACCTATCCAATGCCTCAGATTCCATTTCTAATGATCCGTTGGTACCCTACTTGACTTATTATAATTAATTGATAAATATATCCATTTATGGTGTTGTACACCTAACAACGAGTTTCTATCCCGTTTTTTTGTTACGTGTATTGGGGTTTCAGTTTTTATCAATTTGTTAGCATTGTGTGTGACTTGCTATAACTTGTAAACACTTGATGTGACATCGGTTTTGATGACTTGGCAACTTATATGACTGCGACCAAGTTAGCAATAATATTACAGATTATAAATTCACAGTCTATCTGATGAAGAGGTCACGAGATATATACCATTAGCAAACAATTGAATGTTTGGTACATTCAAAATAAACAATAGAAAAACGGAGCGACTTGAATGCGTTTCTAGTCCATTGATCAAGAATTTCGATTTTTGGCAAGTCTCATGATCATCCAATAAGAAGTTTTATAAAACGTTCTTGGTGGAAAAAAATGTGAATGAAAGATCCCACTGAATTGAATTTCTGAATACTAAAGAGGCGTTTAACGGTATGAGAGGAACCCGTCAACCAATAGGTTGTGGGTTCAAGTCCCGTTTAAGACAATGTGTACATAATATGTGTAAGTGTACAAAGTATGTGGGATAGGTTGTAGGTTTGCCGCTATAGAAATAAAATTTTAAAAATAGATATTTTAATATTGAATGCAAGTATTAAGAGTTTCAATGCTTTATGTAGGCTGTGCTGAACAGGGTTCACCCTCCAAGACCTGATTGGTATGAAGAGTTTTATGCTGAAGCTATGGATAAAACAATGAAATCTTATGAGGCCGAGGTTAGTAGACTAGTAGATTTTGTGCCGTGGACTAGAAATGAAATGTAAAGGCTTTCGTGTAGATGACACTTGTTATTTGATAAGATTGCAGGTTATAAGTCTCAACTTTTTGCAAATTTAACACGGAAGGCTGAAAAAATATTAGAAATTGGGATAGGGACGGGTCCCAATCTCAAATATTATGGTAATTTGGGTTCTGTTGTAACCGTAGTTGGTGTTGATCCTAACAGAAAGATGGAGAAGTATGCTCAAGCTGCAGCAGAAGCTTCCGGATTGCCTCCAACGAATTTCAAGTTTATTCATGCTGTATGTGTTCTTCTTGATCACCACTTACTTGGTTCATCCTATTATTGAGTTTGGTTCTGTGTCAATATGGTTTGTGTTAAAATTCCGTAGTTGAGTTTTGGGTTCTGAAATATTATAGCCATTATGATAGTAGTGATCATTCGTTAACAATAAACCTCTCTACATATAAATTCTATGACTCAATTCCTTAGTTATAGAAGTTTCATCAGATAGATTTAACTGCTATAACAACTTTTTAAAGATGGAAATTTTATGCAGGTTGCAGAAGCACTGCCTGTAAGTGATGCATCCATTGATGCCGTGGTGGGTACTTTGGTGCTATGTTCTGTTAAGGATGTTAACAAGACTCTTCAAGGTATGCTGTCATCTTGTCACATTAAGATTCTTTCTAGTCTGTACCAATATGATTGATTGATTGGTTAAAAATTATTTGAGTGTGATGCCTACGTCATAAGGATTATATAATTGTTGTACTTGAATCAAGTTTTAAAAAGAACCATTTCAGTTTCCAAAAGCACAAAAAAGATGAAAATTTGTACCTTTTTTTACACAAGTATAATGATTTGTGTGGAACTTAGAAAGTCAAGTAAAGTGGTTATTACAGGTGACACAATAGGGTGCTTGGGTAAACTCAAAACATGTTTATGTCCAATCATTTTTAGATTCTTTATAGCTAGTTAGTGTGTTACTTACCTATATGTTCAAAAACTGTATTATAGCAAAAACCCTTTTGATGCTTTTGACCTGTATCTTGTTTAGCTGGATCTTTTATTTTACCTATTTGGTAGAGATAAAATTATAAAATATAAACGACATCTACCCGTTCTTAAGTGAATGGATCGACATTGCCACCACTAACAGTTACCGATGTTCGAATTTTCCAAGGGTGATCTGCAATTACGATGGTTTTTGCGGAAGCTAAATCCATGTAAAATGGTTATTGATGTTAAAATATTAACACTCCATCTTCTTCAAAAAAGTTGGACCACATTTGATTTTATACCAAGTGCAGTACTTTTCCTATTCAATGTTCCAATGTTGAGTGCCTAACTTGAGGAATTATCAAGAATTGTTTCGACTCAGATGATAACAGTGTACAATGTTAGTGAAGCATAGTGAACAAGCTGAAAGATTGATGCCAATTTTGGTTTTGAAGAAAGTAAATTGTCATATTGATTGTGTGCAGAGGTGAAGAGAGTGCTTAAACCAGGTGGGCTTTACATATTTGTGGAACATGTAGCTGCAAAAGGTACTAAATTTGTATCTACATGGACTACCTGATATATGCTAAAAAGTGAATTACTTGTAGTTCTGTCGCAAAGTAACCATGTCATTTACTGAAACACTATAGTATGCTAGAACAAGTAATATTAATCATTACCTGGGGTCAAATCCCCTTTAGCCGCAAGTAATATTAATCATTATTGAAACTATATATAAGGATGGTAGGTTAAACCTATGCATTTGATAGAAGTAGCTCATGAATCTTTTACTAAATTTTTTGGTGTCATTCTTGGAACATGCAGATGGTACTTTTCTTAAGATTATACAGCATGCTTTAGATCCATTGCAGCAGACGGTTGCTGATGGATGTCATCTTACAAGGGAAACAGGAGAAAGTATTTCTGCAGCGGGATTCTCGAGTGTTAACATGAAAACAGCTTTCCTTTCTTCTGCGTCACTAATAAACCCTCATGCATATGGAATTGCTTGTAAGTAAGAAAATACTACCATCGAACATCCATGTATGTGTAGTATTCAACATCTTATTTGTCACTTCCTTTGTGTAAGTAATTGAGCATGGTGGTCAGCCCTCAACAGGTTAATATTTTCTTTTCTGAATTTTTTAGAATTAAAAAGGCAATCTTATAATGTATCCGATATAGTATATACAAAACACACATATATACAATCGTGTGCTATGAGACTTGATCGAATTCACAACTTCTTAAGCGATGGTTCATGACCTTTGAAAAATGAATGTGGATACTGGTGTGGATATCATTTTCAATGCGTCATAATCATAAGACTAATGTTAAATATATCTAATATAAGTCTAATTTATATCATATTTCACACATGTATTACATTTTCTCTCTTTTCCTGTCACCACTGATCTTGACAAGTATACCAATTCAATCGTTAAACATATCTTTATGCATATGAAGCATTCTTATCATAATCATAGCCATAATCATAAATATAAGTCATTCCATTTGGGGACTTTCGGTAAATTTGGAACAATATAGAGAAAAATTGGCAACGTAACATAAGTTTCACTATATGATGTGCAAAAAGATGAAAATTGATGGTGAGTCTAAGATGAGATGTAATGACTATTGTAACGAAAATAGAGAGAAGAAGTCATTCCATTTGGGGACCTTTGGTAAAATTGGAACAATATACAGAAAACTGTCCCAACTTACCATGTAGCGTTTAAACTGCCTATTAATACCCTTTCGCAAATGCATGAGTTATTATTATCATAATATGCAGATAGTTAAAGCGGATCCTTTTTTCATTTTCCTTTATTCCACTATGTATAGCTAGTTAAAGCTATAATTTAATTCCTTAAACCCTTCCGTGTAACCATAATAATTCTCCATCAATAACAAGGAGTGATATTAATTTTCAAGTATTTAATACAAGTTAGTTATCGAAAGTGCCTCCTTCTGATTGTGCACCTGCACCTGATTTTGTGAACATAAACTTACCTTGTATGCTAACAATCATTCGAGCATAAGTTACATCGCTCCTAATGTATTCTCACAACCTATACAATATTCGATAGGTGTAGAACATATTAAAACGCTCACAACTTATCATGTCAATGCCATTACAATTACACAAGGTTTATCACGTGATGTCATTGACTTGTCATGGCTATCATAGACCAACTCCTAATGACATGCCAATGACAGCGAGTTATGCACTTACAGCCATGGTCTTGTCATGCCCATAACAGTCGATTCCAACCCAATTCGTGATTTATCTACCTTGAGCACCCACGACAAAAACCAAAACACCTCTAAATCCGTTTTAATCATCCGATGGTACTTAGGATGTTGCTAATTCTTTGTAACCTTTGAGATCGCATATTACTTGTTTGATCACTTAACGGTAAGTTATGCAAATTGAAATAGGAAGAGTATCTGAAATGCACTTAACTTATACTCAATGTCTATTGTGTGTACCTAACTAACATGTGGTATTTTTAATGTAACTAACTTTCAAAAACGTTTTTGATGTACTTTTTGAACGACTCGACCCTTATGATTCTTTTTGTCTTACATACTTCGGTTCATATTTTTTTAGTCATGTTCAAGCTTGAGTCCTCGTGACCGGAAATTTTGGCCAGAAATTTATGTGTATCCCATTAATTAAAAACATTAATTATTCAATCTTTTATCTACCCAAAATATATGTGATTTACACATAGCCGATCAATTAAAAACATTAGTGTTGGTTGCTGGTACATAATTAGTGACAACAACTTTCTAGTTTGTAATAGTTAGTTTGATAAGTCTTTTTGTAATAACTTTACTATTAAGCTTTGTAATGTAAGTTGTACGAACTTAGGTAGGTACGAACTTAGGATCATACGAACTTAGGCAAGTTCGTATGGGCCTGTGACCAGAGAAGTTCGTAGGGTCCAGCCCATACGAACTTAGGTCCTTTATATAGATTACATGCTTGTTCGAATGTAATCAGTTGTTTTGTATTTTTGTAAGGCTTAGCAAAGGCAAGTTCGAATACTTGTGATTGTTTTGTCTTAGATTGAATGTAATTGACACTTACGTTCAATAAAAGTGTTTTTTACTATATTCGTATTACTCGTTGATTATTGTTACGTTTGTTTAAGGATTCCGCACTTGATAAACGTGATTACGTTTTGATTTACCAATTTGAAAGATGAGATTTCAAGATCATCGTTCGAACTTACAAGTCCGTACGAACTTGCTGAGTTCATACAAACCTATGTAACTGTTACAAGTTCGTACGAACCTAGCTTGACTTCGGTGAAGTTCGTACGAACCTATGAAGTTTGAAAAGAAAATGATACCTTTTAATAAAATTAATAAATCATGTTTCTTATAGTCAGATTCGCACAAGTAGTTCTTAGAATGATTAACTTGATTATTTAACTTTTTTATTGCCTATGTTTGGTGTGTTTGCTTGTCTTTCTTGCAGGTATGGCTGATCGACAATTTTTCAAAAAGCACAATTTGGCCATATCCGTTGATCTTGAGGATCCGCCAACCGAACACTATAGAGGCATTCTCACTTTTCTGATGCGCTCAAGAGTATACCATGCTCTTTCCCATTCGCCGACGCAGAGGATATCTTATCTCCGTCAATTCTGGGCGAATGCGGTTTTCGACTGTGAGCCTAATCCCCCGGTCATTCGAACTCGGGTGGAAGATCGAAATATCGAGTTTACGGCTGCATATCTTCGACTCATTCTCCAACTAGGTACTGAAGCTCAGGTAAATGGCCCCACTTCATACTCCTTAGATCTCAGGGCTGGAGCATTCCAGAGGATGGGATACGTTGGGGATGTAACACAGTCAGTTCACCAAGAGCTACCTTTTCGGCCAATGGCGGTATCTTATGCATATACTGTTGGTTTCCTTTGGTCCGAAGAAGGCGTGATACTGCTGAAGCTGTAGTTAGAGAGGTACTTCAAGGGGAGCCCAGTCCGGATGTGTTAGCTGATGTGGATGCGTTCGTTACTGGTCCACAGGTTGATCTTAAGGCTGATATAGCCCACATTGAGACTTATACTGCTGGAGCTGAGGAAGCAACGACATCTGTCGGTGATAAGATGAGAAGTCTGGAGAGAGATTCAAAGGAGACTGAAAGTGATCCTGATAGTGAGGAGCCTTTGTCGTTGGCTTTTCATGGGTCCCGTGTGGTTCTCGCTCCACATCTCAGTGCTCAGAGTAAAGGTAAAAGAAAGATGATTGAAGATGATGATTATATTCTTCAAGATGAAGTTGATGATGATTCTGACACCCCACTGGTTCAGACGCCCAAAAGAAGACGTCCAACTGTGGAGGTCATTCGTGAAGCCAGTGATGTTCCACCTCCTACCACCACTACCTTTACACCACCCGTCACCACCGCAACCACCACACCCGCATCAACAACTATTCCACCACCAACTTCTACACCGCCATCACAACCATCAGTTACCCGGACTACTACCACTCCTCCTCCCGCTTCCACTACAACCCCAGTGTCACATCCTGCTGCCAATCATTCAGAGATTGAAAAAGTTCTATATCTTCAGGGCAGGATATCAAGCTTATCGGATATGGTTGCTAATTTGACTGCGGTTGTTGCGAGTCAAGAAATCAGGGTGAATAACTTGACAACTCTTAATGAGAAATTAATGGAGCATAACGACAAGTTAGAAGAAATTGTACGGGATAATGAGATTCTTCTCTACCGTCTGAAGCGCCAGACAGCTCAGGGGGAAATACTTGGATGTAGGGGAGATGAGCTGAGGAAGAAAAGGGATGAAGACCGAGACGATGATCCCAGTGCGCCAAAAGAAGGTGAGCTGCCTAGCTCTTCAACTGGAAAACTAGCAACACAAGCTCAGGGGGAGTCTAGTCAACAACAAGGAGTGAGTGGTACTGAAGAAACTCCACTAAATCTAACGGAGACAGACACTATCGAAGCACTTCTTAATCTAGATGTGTATGATAGCGGTGAGTCTGAGTTAGAGGAAGGAGAAGTTTTGCCAAAGGAAGTTGCTGAATGGAGATCCGACGATGAGATTATACCAGATAGTGATGCGAGCATGTCGTGACAAAGCAACCGGTAACTGAAGTTGTCAGGGATAATACAGCTAATGAAAATGTGATAGATCGTCAAAGATTAGAGTCAGAAGATGATAATATTTTTGATGATGATTCAGAAGCTGATAGAGAACCATCTCGAGCAGAGTTAAGAAATTTGTGGTTTAAAAAGATTGAAAAGGAACCTGAATTGAAATTCAAAGAGATTATCAAAGTCAAAGGATCGGGAGAGTTGAAGAAAGGTATCATAAGCTGGTTTTATGACAGCGACCTAAAGTTGTTCATAATAAAAAGATATGATGGAATTCAATACTTAGAAAATAAGTTGAAAATTTTCAGTTCCCTACCGAAGATTGAACTTAAAGAACTGGCTTGGCTAGATTTGATAAACCGGGAGAAGATCCTTACGCTAGAATTATAGAACAAATTGTTAAGCGTGAAGGAAGATCGAACAAATTTTTTATTTTAAAGCCGAAGGCCGGGAAACGAGTTCCAGATTTGACTAAGATAGATCCGATTACAAACAAACCGTGGATGAAGATGATGTATAAACCGGTTAAGTGTTTGAAAAGAATTCCTTTCAAGAAGATGCCACAGAACATTCTAACTGAGCTGAAATGGTGGTATGTAGACAACAAGACAACAGAAGCTGTAATAGAAGATATTGATGGGAATGAGCTGTTAAGAGTGTATGATAGTTTACATTTGGTAAACTTGTCAAAAGATGATCTGATGAAGCTACATGTAAACAAGATTCTCTTTAGAGATAGTTGGAGACATGAACGCAGAAGATATCAGAAGGTGGTCAGAGTTTGTGTAGAAAGAGGATTGTGGGCTGGAAGTCAATTGATCTGAATGAAGAATCAAGATCAAGACTCAAGAAACTAGAGCTATTGTCAAGGGGGAGTCTGTTGGTACATAGTTAGTTTGATAAGTCTCTTTGTAATAAGTTTAGTTTTAAGCTTTGTAATGTAAGTTCGTACGAACTTTGGTAGGTACGAACTTAGGATCATACGAACTTAGGCAAGTTCGTAAAGGCCTGTGACCAGACAAGTTCGTAGGGTCCAGCCCGTACGAACTTAGGTCCTTTATATAGATTACATGCTTGTTCGAATGTAATTAGTTGTTTTGTATTTTTGTAAGGCTTAGCAAAGGCAAGTTCGAATACTTGTGATTGTTTTGTCTTAGATTGAATGTAATTGACACTTACGTTCAATAAAAGTGTTCTTTACTATATTCGTATTACTCGTTGATTATTGTTACACTTGTTTAAGGATTCGACACTTGATAAACGTGATAACCTCGTGGGTCCAGGTTTAGGGAACTTACATTGGTCTCGTAAAGCAAGTTTAACGTTAAACTACTAACAACAAATGTAAAGTAACAATAAATTCAAGTTTAAAGTTTCTTTTATTAATTTAATTAAAGAATATTTTTTAATAGTTTACTGCAGTTAAAGACAAGAGTCCAAGTAACTACATTCGCGACAAATTTAGCTTCAACAAGTCTATTAGCCATCAGTGATCAACACTTAACACAAAGTGAGGGCACAATGCTCGTTGTTCAGACAGGAGTTATTGCTGAAAGCAAAGATTGAAGTTAATACAATTCTGGACATTGCATATGGTAATTGAGAAGAGTATTTATAGTGTCATAAATACATGCTTGAAGCCTCAAACCCTAACACGTGTCAATACCGTCTTCGGTCTTCGACATTTGATATATGCTTTAGGTATCCATATCAGTATCAAACTCTTGTAACTCATTTCATGAGGTAAGTATCTATCGGTAAATGATAGGGACACTTAGATATATATAAGTTACACGATATCCATCTATCGAATACTAAAACCTCGGCTAGTTATAACTTTAACAATAAAAATCTACATCTATTATGTGGGTGGGTGTATCAATGGTCAAAAAGTCAAAACCTTAACTATTCTCCCCAGATTTGTATATCGTTTTGTGCAAAATTATATCGTTTTGTATGTATAATTTTGGCAACAACAACAGTTGTTTCGTCTCCGGTCAAATTTGTTGCCAGAGTTGCAGGTTCATTGCTGGAAAAATGGGGAAGACGATCCTTAAATTATGAGAATTTTTTATTTATGATGATGATGAATTTTTGAAAAGATTATTTCCAGACTTGCACGTTTACAATTGATTACAAACAAAACCATTTAACTGGTGACCGGTGTTGGAGCAAAAGCCTGCAACAACGGTTGGTGACCGCCACCACAATCTCTAGTGACCCTTATACTTGTCGTTCCTCTACGGCCATCATCCTCAACATGGTATTAACAACCCTAAGTTCCATATGTATTACCGGATTCGAAACTCACTAACAATAACAACAAAAATAGTTTAAGTTTTAGAGATTTCTGTTTATGGCTATATCCAGATTTATTGTTTTGTGTTTTGTGATTTCGTTGGAACTTATAGATGATGATGAATCATAGTAATTTGCCATTGATCAAACTCAATAGATTTAAACTTAACACAAATAGGTTCAATTTTTCTTGATAGAAACTGCAACCCATATAATGAAATTGATAAGACAAAGAATTAATAATTAAAATATATTGTTTGTTGTATTCATGAATTAAAAAATAGGAAATTTTCGTAGAGGTTTCGTTTATAAACGGTTGTTGGATTATGAAGAGATGTGACGATGAAGAAGTTAAGGGGACGCACGTGATGACGTCATTGTAGCTTGCAAGTGATATGAAGTGTGAATGTGGATTCTAGGTATTAAAAGGGTTTTTTCAAAATATTACGTGGCATCGATATTGTCTTTATATGTGGCAACTGACTAGGAAACAAATATGGTAACCGGTTACACGTAGAAAAGTTCAAGGTAAAATATATTTTTTGTGAGTTTTAACTGGTTATGTACATTAAAAACACCACCTGTTAGTTGGGTACAAACAATGTATAATGACTATATGTTTAAAAACACCACCTGTTAGTTGGGTACAAACAATGGATAATGATTATATGTTTAGTGCATTCCCAGATACTATCCCCATTATCTTGTCATGCCCGTAACAGTCAATTCCAACCCAATTCGTGATTTATTTACCTTGAGCACCCAAGACAAAAACCAAAAAACCCATCAATCCGTTTTAATCATCTGATAGTACTAAGGATGTTGCTAACTCTTTGTAACCTTTGAGATCAAAATCATGTTTCTCAATTCGGCTGCAATTTGCAAATTTTTAATAAAACTACCATTTTTAATACATTTAGAGTCCCATTTAGCCAAATGTTAAAACATGATAGTTCTAGAGAACGTCAATTTACCGTAAGAAACCAAATCTCAAGTTAATCTAAGACGTTTCCGAATTTACATGGATTTTGCAACAAAGACTAATTTCATGACAACCGATAAAGTGTAATTTGACAAACACTTCATTTCTTCAATCATTAAAACAAGAACCCTAATATATGTAATCAAAGAGTTATTACCATCATATTAGCCTTTAATAATTAGGAGTCATTCTTTAATCTGCATACTCGAATATGTAGAATGGCTTGACGTTTGATATAACTTTCACCTTGAAATCTAGAACTAATTTTTCCTCTTTTGCAAGCCCTAATTCACCGACTTTTCGTTTTCCTCCAACAGTGACTTGGATCGGATGGATTAAAGAAATTAAGGTTTTTTCTTTTTGTTATTTTTTTCCTTTAATATTTTCGTAATTGCATTTAACCCCTTAACTTTTATCGATTGGCACTTTGTCCGACAATTCTACACAAAATTGGTCCAACCTTTCTATCTAATTAACCCTTACATTTTATTATCTTCATTAATGATTATTGTACGTTAAATAATCATACGTAACCTTCATCTATTATTTTTGAGAAATTTCATAATGTTACTGATGTGTAGATATCTAGTTATAAAAATAGTATAACAATATCAAAGCAAACTATTACACAACTAGGCAAGTGTACCTAATCGAATAGTAGCATAATAGTGATAAGTGTACCGGGTAGTCTCTCACAGGAACAGTTTATATGTATTTTAAGATTTATTTTTTCAATCTATAATTAATTAAAGCTAAGTTAATAAGGAGATGCCTCTTAACAACAGGCAGTCATAAGGTATTTATTAACTAAGTAAGAAGTAATTGATACTTTAATCAAGTGGTAGAAGCATGTTCATCTAGATTGTTTACCCCTAGAGTTGGACAACAAATAGATAAGTGCTTAACATATGATAATTAATAATCTAAATCACTTGTTTTCAAACCATTAAGTGTAAGTGTCCTTGACAAATTATTAATTCCAACTACGATTAATTAACTCTACTAACATGATGACTCAATTTCATAATCCTCGTGTCCTAGAAATTACTAAATCATACAAGATGTCTCTCAATATGATCCATCCATATTATAATTCAATTAACCAAATTCAACTCTTTAACACAATTATCACATCAATTGAATGTAATATGAAATCTAAGAGTTTTCACTCATTAGCACAATTATCACATCAATTAAATAAGCTAATTAAATCAAATACAAATTGTTCTTCAATTAAACATCATATCATACGAATAACCAAATCTAAATATCAAAAGTCCGACATCTAGGGTTATTAGTCTAGATGAACAGACCTGAATTAGCCCATTGTCATGGTTTCAATCAAACAAATAATCATAATCAAAGTATAATCCATAATCCGTTACAACTACGAATTAAACATACATAAATGAAGATTCAAATGTAGAATTACAAACCCTAACTTCTATGATGATTAAAAGGATAATGAATCACTTAGGGTATCCCCAAACGCTCTCCAAAGTAGCCTCCAATCGTCTACAATTAGTTTTTGATCAAATCTTAAAAGATAATTAGGGTTTAAGTGATAATTAAGGCCAAAACCCGTAACCGACATAAGTACTCGGTGGGTAACAGGAGTACTCGGCGGGTAAAAATTGATCCCACCCGGTTGGGTGTCTTTTTTCCGGCTAAGCCTTCAAACTGGAAGTACCTGGCAGGTAGAAGGCTCACCCGGAGGGTAAAATTCATTTTCAGCCTTAACATCTATTGATGCATCTTAGAGTGTCTGTCAGTTGGTCTAGTCTGTACTGTGTCTGTAAATGAAATAGACTTAGTGAAAATTACATTTTTTTGTGTACTGCGACACAAGGCTTGTGTCGCATTAATTGTAGTTGCGACACAGTGCCTGTGTCGCATTAGTGATCTCTGCGACACAAGGTTTGTGTCGCAGAACGGCCAGTCTGTTTAGTATAAATATAAATGTTAGAGATATTTAGGGTAAGACATTTTGCACTCACTTTATTCTCTGTATTTTGGCTGCTACACTCACTTTGAGAGAATATTTTGGGGATTGAGTAATATAAAGTTTTATCTCATTTGTTTATCATTTTGTCCAAACTTTATATCATTTTGCTTGTGTTCTTGTCTTCTTCTCCTCTTGATTTGATTAAAAGATCACCCATTGGGATCCACAATTGGTATCAGAGCCATAATCTTTGATTGTTAGTGGTATCAAATCATTTGGTTAAGCTTTTTAATACTTTTTTGATCATTTGACATTTTCTTGGTGTTTGATCTTCTTTATTGGTATTTTAGAGCTGCATTTTGGTGTTTTTGAACCTAAAAATCTCTACTTTTACTGGCTTTTTCGATAAAAAACATTTAGGGTTCGAAAATCTGTGTTTTTGAGGTTTGTTCGTACTGACAGCCCCGTGTTTGCGACATAGTGTTGCGACATAATATTGTGTCGCTATAGGGTTTCAGCGACCTTAATTCTGCGACATAGTGTTGCGACATAAGGTTTCAGCGACCTTAATCCTGCGACATAGCACTGCGACATAAACACTGTGTCGCTGTCTGCTCAGTTGCGACATAATCATTGTGTCGCTGATAGTCTTCTTGCGACATAACCTCTGCGACATATCATTTGTGTCGCATTTTTCAGTTTTTCAAAATTTTTGAAAAGTCTCTCGAGCCCATTACCATGTCTGCTTCTACATCAACATCACTTCAACAGGTTGGGGCAATGCTAAAGCATTCTAGTGAGGTGGGCTCTACAAACAAACCACCGATGTACACTACGGGTATGAACTACTTAGACTGGCGTCAACGGTTTGAAGCGTTTGTATCTTTCAACGATGCTGAGATGCTGATCTATCTTGAGGAACGATATGAACGCCCTGTTCGAACCGGTATATTTAATGGACCTATTCCTGAAAAGTCCATTAAATCAATGACTCCTGAAGAACGTAAGGCTTTCGATACTGAACGAAAAACATATTCTGCGATTACTATGGCCTTACCTCAACAGATATTGAGACAACTACACCATCACAAGACCGCTTATGATCTATGGAAGGGGTTTGAGAAGAAATGTGGTGGTAGTGATCAGTACAAACGAAACAAACTGGATCTGGTTAAGAAACAGTTTGAGGTCTTTGACATGTTACCTACTGAGTCTCTGGAAGATATGTGTAGTCGATATTCTCAGCTCGTAAGTGAATTGGTTGAGGGAGGAGTAAATCTCGACAAAACTGATGTAAACAAGAAGCTTCTAGGTTAATTACCAAAGAAATGGAATACACGAGTGCTGCTAATGGAAAAAGACGAGGATATAATGGATATGGAGCTTGATGATCTAATTGGACAGATTGCTGCTGACCTCCTGGACATGCAGAAGAAGGAGACCAAGGCTACTGCACATATTCAGAATCCCATGTTATATGGTGTGGATGTTCCTGCTGCAGCGACTCAAGCTGCTGGAGCTGCATTCTTCTCTGGGGGTTCTGGTGCTCCTAATTTATCTGGTGGTTTTGGATATACTACCACAAACTCTGCTAGTGGGGGTGGTACTTACTCCAATCTTAAAGGAGCATCTCCTGCAGTTGCTGAGGAACATGCAGCTGTATTCACCGCTTTCTTGTCAGCGTATGATGACTTCCTATCCAACAAGAACAGCACTGTGAATATGACTGAAGAAGATTTCAGTCAAATTGATCAAGAAGAGCTTGAAAGAATGGACTTGAAGTGGAGCATGGCTATGCTCACAAGACGTGTCAAGAATTTCTTGAAGAAGACTGGGAGGAAGAACGTCACTGATCCGGAAGAGAAGGGTCTTGGATTCAATAAGAGCAAGGTAAAATGCTACCAGTGTCACAACTATGGACACTTTGCTCGTGAATGTGACAGAAAGAAGAATCCACCTTCCGGTTTGTCCAAGCCCTCTCAGTCCACCTCATCTGAGAATACCAGATCTGATGAAAAAGCGATGGTTTCCGCTGCGCTACTGCTTTCCAACAATGCTTGGGAATGGTCTGACCCAGATGAAGATGATACAGAACGGGCACTAATGGCTGAAGTGCATGAGGTACATGATGAACCCTTATCTTGTGTATCATGCATTAAATTAACTAACCAGCTAAATAGGTATAGAGAGGATACCACACGCCTTAACACTGTCATCGAAAATTTAAATGAAACAAATTGTATGTTACGTGACAGTGATAAGGCCAGTGATCAAAAGTTAAAAGCTATTTTGGAAGAGAAAAAGGAACTAAAAGCTAAAATTTTTTAACAACAAGATGAAATTGGTAGCTTTGTTGACATGCTATCATCTGTTAAAAGGGAACTTGTTGAATCTCAAACTGAGGTTCTAAATTTAAAGAAAAAGCTTTCAAACTTTTCAACATCCTCTCTAGTCTTTGATGAAATCCTACAGGCACAGAGGACTGACACTAAGAGTAAGGCAGGACTTGGTTTTCATCAAGTCCCACCTCCTAAGGATTATTTACCTATGCCTGTTAGGGATAATGTCAATGATATGATGCCTATCTTTACTAAGATAGATGTTAAAACTGTCAAACCTACTGTGAGCATCAATATAAGTAAGTTTGAGCTAGTTAAGGCTGAAAATGTCATCATTGCATGTGAACAACCTGAAACTAGTAGGCCCGAGCCAGTTAGGGCTAATACCAGTGAGTCTGAAACAAGTAAGACTCAAAAGGTTGAGAAAGTTAAACCTATTAAGGCCAAGATACATCAGACTGAACTTATTAAGTCTGAAAATATAGTTGAGCCTAAATTAGGAAAGACTCTTTCTGTGCTTCCTCGTTTTATTGAAGAGGAAATTGAAATTGAGGATATAACTGATCAAGAGTATCGACCAGTTAAGAAAAACGTCAAGCCTGAAAATCATATAATTACTATCGAACGAAATGAACAGGCTATAACAAAAGGAAAAGGTAAAGCTATGGCTGAACCTCAAAAGAAGATTGTTTCTAAACCAAATATATTAAATAAATCTTCTAAAAACTCTTCTAAAGCATCTCTTGTTGAATGCCCACATAAATGTGACTGTTCAACACATGCTTCTTTTGGTCGAGCTCATCGGTTTATTCCTCAATCTCAATCAAGTGTTGAGCATCGATCCTGCTTCTACTGCAAGAAGCAAGGTCATTTGATAAATGTTTGTCCCGTGCTTGCGAAGAAACAGTATGGGAAACAGGTTTCGCGAGTCTCAAAATTTAAGAATCCTTCAAAGAAGTCTATTTCAATGAAAGGCTCAAAGACTTCTGTCCCAGTTGTCAAAATCAACAAAGTTGAGCAAAATACTTTGCAAAACTTGAAGCTCAAAGTTGTTGACTCGCAAGCATCCAAACCAAAACAAGTTTGGAAGATTAAAGAATCTTGCAAAGATTCTACATCTAACAATACCTCATCAGTCAAACATTCTAAACTGTTTGAAAATAAAGTTTTGACTGATGTGGTCATTGTTGATGATGTTACTGGAGAACCCAAGACTATCAAGGCTTGGGTCTCCATTTCTAACTAATGTACCTTGTTTGTGGTGCCGCAGCAACCTGAATCTGTAAAAAATAGTAAATGGTATATCGACAGCGGTTGTTCTCGGCACATGGCCGGTGATGTTTCTCTTTTATCTGAAATTCATGCTTTCAATGGAGGTTATGTGGCCTTCGCTGGTGACAAAGGGGGAGTTATTTCTGGTCAGGGTAAGCTTACTAATGGAATGGTAAGCTTTGAGAAGGTGAATTTTGTAGAACAATTGCAACACAATCTTCTCAGTGTCTCTCAAGTGTGCGATAAAAAGTACACTACTACTTTCACAGACACTGAGTGTTGCATTTTGAAGCCGAGATTTGTTATCCCTGAAGAATGGGTGCTTCTGAGGGCACCACGGGAGCGAGACACGTATATTCTTGACATGAGTACTATGGAAACTACACAACTCACATGTCTTCTATCTAAAGCTCCTGAGAAGGAATCGTTATTATGGCACAGGCGTATGGGACACTTGCACTTTCGCAAGATGAACTACCTGATCAAGAATGATCTAGTGCGAGGTGTCCCTAAGCAATTCTTTGGACTGAATGATCATTGCGTCCCTTGTCAGAAAGGAAAGCAACACAAGAAGTCTCACAGACCGAAGCTGGCCAATTCAACTGAGAAGCCCTTGGAGCTGCTTCACATGGATCTATTCGGGCCAGTCAGAAAGAAGAGTTTGGGAGGAGCTTCGTATTGCCTTGTTGTGACAGATGATTATTCGAGGTTTTCTTGGGTTTATTTTCTGAAGACCAAGGATGAAGTGCCTGAGATTCTCATCTATCTATTCGACAAACTGCAAAATCTTTGTGAGTTGAGAATCAAGAAGATAAGGAGTGATAACGGTACAGAGTTTAAGAACTCGATTATAGAGTTGTACTGTTTGAGCAATGGTATTGAACACCAATTCAGTGCCGCAAGGACTCCATAGCAAAATGGGGTTGCAGAACGTAAGAATAGGACTTTGATTGAGGCTGCACGTACAATGCTATCTGACTCTAAGCTTCCAATCACATTTTGGGCTGAAGCTGTGAATATGGCCTGCTATGTTCTGAATCGGGTGTTAATGGTTAAGAAGAAGAACAAGACATCCTATGAATTGTTCAACAACAGAAAGCCTAATCTACAGTTTCTTGAACCATTTGGCTGCCTATGCACCATTATGCACACCAAGGAACGAATTGCTAAGTTTGGTGAGAAATCCTGTGAAGGTGTTTTTCTAGGATTCTCTAATAACTCACCCAACAAACGTGTGTATAACTTAGTGACCAAGCGTGTGGAAGAACATTTTGAAGTCACCTTTTTCCATTACACTAACAACCCTCAGGGGAAGGGACCCGAATATTTGTTTGATTATCAAACACTGTTTGATTCTTTCAATATTCCTGAGGAAAATGAAGAAGAGGATATAATGACACTACTTCATGGGCTGGACATCGCTTCTGAAACACCACCCATCTCTGTTCCTCCACTACCTACAGGAACACCAACAACTGCTCCTGCTGCTACTTGTGAGACTCCACCTCCACTCGTTACTGAGAATGTTCCTGATCCTACAAATGATGAGGAACAAATGTTTGAGGATTCTGTTCAATCACCTGCATCTGACCTTGAAGATTTACCTGCACTTCAACTCGAACTTGAAGCTGACTCTACAAACCTTGATTCTATCATCGTTCCAGCTGCAATTCCGAGTTCTCGGATCAATGTGTCACATCCAGTTGATGCCATTCTTGGTGATTTAAACAAAGGTGTTTTAACGAGAAGACAGATTGCTGCTGCTGAACAATCTGTATTGACACCGTCTCCTGTTACCGTCACTGATCATGTTTGTCTTGCTTCGGAAATTGAAGAATGCTTTCTCTCCCAAGTAGAACCGAAGAAGACAGCTGATGCGTTAAAGGATCCATACTGGGTTGAAGCTATGCAGGAAGAGCTTCAACAATTCAACAAGCTGCAAGTATGGACTTTGGTGCCTTTACCCAAGGGTGTTCATCCTATTGGCACTCGTTGGGTATATCGTGTGAAGAAGGATGATCGGGGTGTGGTAATTCGCAACAAAGCACGTCTAGTGGTCCAGGGTTTCACTCAAATTGAAGGTTTGGACTATGATGAAGTATTTGCTCCGGTTGCTCGTTTGGAATCCATCCGCATTTTCCTGGCGTACGCTTCATTCAAAGGATTTCGGGTTTACCAGCTTGACGTTAAGAGTGCATTTCTGTATGGTCAAGTGGTTGAAGAGGTCTATGTCAAACAGCCGCCTGGATTTGAAGACTCTGTTCATCCGAACTATGTCTGCAAGCTGGACAAGGCATTGTATGGTCTTCATCAAGCTCCTAGAGCTTGGTATGAGCGGCTTGCGACTCATCTTCTGAAGAATGGTTTTGTACGAGGAACAATCGACAGTACTCTCTTCATCAAGCATGCAGGGGAGGACTTGTTATTAGTACAAGTTTATGTGGATGACATCATCTTTGGTTCCACCAAGGATGAACTGTGTCGCGACTTCGAGCGGATCATGAAGTCAGAATTTGAAATGAGTGCAATGGGGGAGCTGAACTTTTTCTTGGGCGTACAAGTCGAACAATCTGCTAAAGGGATTTACATTCATCAGTCCAAGTACGTCAATGATATGCTTACGCGGTATAACTTGACTGACTGTAAATCCTATGGGACGCCTTTAGAGCTGAATCATCACCTTGGTCCAGCGGAAGATGAAGAGGACTGTCCGGAAAAAGACTACCGATCTATGATTGGTTCTCTGATGTATCTCACTGCATCGCGTCCGGACATTGTCTTTGCAGTCTCTCTCTGTTCCAGGTATCACGCTAAACCGAAGGTGTCTCACATGAAGGCAGTTACGCGAATCTTCGGTTATCTCAAATGTAGACCAACTCTTGGTCTCTGGTATTCTAATGAGAAAACCTTTGCGCTCACTGCTTACTCGGACTCGGATTATGGGGGATGCAATATGGATAAGAAGTCCACTTCTGGTGGATGTCAGTTTCTTGGACCTCGGCTCGTATCATGGCAGTGCAAAAAGCAAACAACTGTTTCTACCTCAACCGCAGAGGCTGAATACATTGCTGCTGCTAGTTGCTGTTCCCAGGTTCTTTGGATACAATACCAGTTGCGCCATTACGGTTTACTCTTAACTATGACTCCTATTCATATAGATAATACTGCTGCTATATGTATTACTCGTAATCCTGTCCAACATTCTAAGACCAAACACATAGAAATTAGGTTTCATTTCATTCGTGATTGTTATGAAAAACACCTAATTGATCTGGTCCAAATAGATACCCTTAAGCAGAATGCCGACCTGTTCACCAAAGCCTTTTCCCGTGCTCGTTTCGATGAGCTAGTCAACATGATAGGGTTACGTTTCTTTCCCATTCAAAAGTAATATTTGTGACCTTAGTCTGTAAAGAAAAACAACGTTGCAACATTTGCAAAAGACGTTTAGTTGTGTCTGTAAACAACTAGGGATATGATAGTACATTAGGAGATACCCCTCAAACGTCAATCTTAAGTTTTATCCTCGATGTATCAGTAGGTTTATCTTGTATCTGTTATACTTGCTCTTATAAACATCTGATTACTTGCACGATGTATTGGTAGACATGTTCACACTCTTCTTTGAGCAACTAAGAAATACTTTAATCTGTGTTTAATCTTTTGTGATGACCATCATATGATGTATGACAATTTGTCTTAATTCTTGTGTATTAGCTAGCCATGCTTCAATTAACTTGAGTCTGTATATGACAACATTTGGGAATTTATGTTGTCTGTTTCCTTTGTTGTACGTCCGTACAGACCTGGTCTCACTCAGTATACTTTCAAAAAACTAAGCAAACAAAAGTCAAAGTGCTTTCCAATCTTATAAAATCAAAGATTACTTACAAGGTCGCCAAATGGTTTGACCAAGTCTGGTTTTGCTTACACCTGAATCGAGTTTATGTCGCTTTGTTGTACATATGTACAGACCTGTCACCGCTGGCTTGATTCTTAAAAATGTTGAATTCAAACGCTTTCTCTAACTAATCGAAGTTTTGGGCATGTCTTAATACTAAGAGTATATCTATGGGGGAGTCACAGAGATCTATTCACTCTCACAATAACTGCTAAGCTTGAAGTTGTGTGTGTTACATGTTTAAGTGAACAAACAATACTGATAATCGTCTTGTTTCAGACTGCGTCTAAGGCCTGATAACTTTCTTGATAAACTTAAAATTTGACAATTATACTGATAATCGAATTAAAGTTTGATATTGTCTTGCGAGTCTGTCTTTCTAATATGATTCCTACAATGACACATCTCAAACTGTTCTTTTCTGTTTTTACTTATTATTTATTTATTATTTATTTTGCTATTTGGTTTATTTAATTCGTTCACTAAGTGTCACAAATATAAAATATCTTAAAAACGTGAACTCTTGATTGACTTCTGCGACACAATGCATGATAGTCAACACAAATAAGCGACACAAGCCTTGTGTCGCACATTGTGTCGCTGCCTTGTGTCAGGGGTATAAATACCCTCGTGTCGCTGTAATTAGTATCTAATTACTAGCGACACAACATTTCAAATTCAGCGACACAAGGCTTTCCAGCGACACAACCAACCCGCTTAGTTTTTCGATTATCTTGTTTGATTCTGTGGATTTCTGCTGCCTTCTTCGCTTAAATCTTGTTCTACTTACTCTTCCGCATCTATAGGTACTAATTTTAACGTTTATCACTTCCTATTTTTGATATCATTTGCGTTTTAAGTTTCGGGTTTTAGGTTTTGTTTTGTTTGGACAAATTGAACGACTTAAAATGTTTGAATGCGTGTTATTTTTGTTGAATAATGTTCCTGGTATGCCCTTTAACGTTTTGAACCAATTAAAACATGAAACCCCCAACTTTTGTTCATCAGAAATTTCTGGGTTTCAAAGTGTTCATCTTTGCGACACAAGCGTTGTGTCGCTGTCTTATGACGCTGCTAATGCTGCAACACAATTGTTGTGTCGCTGCTTTATGTCGCTGAATTGCCTGCGTCACAACTGCTATGTCGCTGATCTAAGTGTGCGACACAATCCTTATGTCGCTAATAAATCATTAAATTAATTAAATTGCAAAACTGCGACATAACTCGTTATGTCGCAGTCTATCCTGCGACACAAGGCTTGTGTCACAAGACATTTTTAATTCAAAAATGTCAATCTTTTTTGTTGAAGCTAACGGCTTTCAAGTTTTTCGTGTTCTTATAGATATGGCAGGTATTAATGTGAATGCTCTGTTTTGGGAACCACGTCACAATGTCACGGCCTTCTTAGATGACGAAAAGGAATCGGCGGCGCCGTACCGTCCAATGATTGCATTTCTTCGCGGATCCCGCATATACACTGCGATCACAGCCACCACCAACATCTATCGGGATCATGTCTCCGAATTTTGGGCTAATGTAACTGTCAATTCGGATCTAGAGTTCACCCGGATCATCTCTCGGGTTCACGATCGCGAAATTATACTCTCTGAGCAGACCATTCGAGATTTCTTTCAGTTTCCGGATGACTCTGAGATGCCCGTCGCTTTTGCTCATGTGTTTATTGCCGAGGGAATGGGTCGCCTCGGCTACCCGACTATTCCTCGTGATCAATATCGCAAGGCCTATCTCACTAAGGTCTGGCGGTATTTGATGCACATTATGATCGTCTGCCTTTCTGGCAGGAAAGCAGGTTTTGATGGGATGAGTTTATCTACTGCATCCGCTATGCTCGCTCTGGTCTACAATAAGCCCTACAACTTCTCGGGGTATATTTTTCGGATTATGGTAGATAATGCACAGGCTGGAGAGGGACAGTGGCTTTGTACCCACGTTTTGTCCAATTATTGATCAATCATTTACTCCCAGGGTTACCGGTGGCCCCACATCACCAATTTCGCCCGACACCATGAATACCCGAATTTTCGTGGTATCCGGTCAATATGCTAAGGGCGCACCGGTCCCCTCCTGATGTGCCACTTTTTGGCCATATTGTGGATGAGGCCTATGTGCCTCCGGAGGGTGACGAATTCGCCGATCCGGCTCCTATTCCTAGGCCACTGTCACCTCCGCCACAGGCACCAATTCAACAACAACAACAGATTC